>CM067366.1:75984706-76029706 GCA_034401795.1 Chaetoderma sp. LZ-2023a | reverse complement strand
TTAATAAACATTGTGCTGAATATGTTGAAACTAAATTTGCTTGGCGCTGTGGCTGCCATAGGCTACACCAATGCCCAGTTAAATTAGGTTGAAAATACTCAACAGGTTAACTGTATACGTACCATGGAATTGGAAGCCTGTCAATTCAAGATTCCAATAATATATATCGATCCAGCACGCGCGAAGCATGGTCGGAGTTTAGCTATAAATGAGTGGGCATAGCTAAAACGGGATCCATCCATTGATGAATGGGGCCATGTTCCAAATATCGTGGTTGTATGCGGCTATTCCATAGTGATATTTGGAGAACAAATTCACCTTTCCAGAGTACCCATCCATCAAATCATTAATAAAATAAGTGGCACATGACGGGATAATGGCATATTCATTTACAGGAGGCAATTTACCAATATTGTTGTGGTAGGCTGTAGTTGGCATCCCTGTAAGTCAAAGGTAGCCCCGTATTTGCATCAAGTTTCAAAATAATTTTTCAAATTGCATTTGGTAAATGGAGAACCGCGTGTTAAATGGCAGTCTTACAGAGGAAGATGTAAGAGTTAGCAACGTCACTCGATTGCTCGACTGATATAACAGTTATCTAGATATGTATGTAGTTGTTCAGGTATAATGCTCACACTACCTGGTCGGCGGTTCATCCTCCTAAGACACGGTTTACATAGGTTAGAACTTCGTAACCTACTGCTAATACGAACACAACAACATGGCCACTGTCGACCGCACAGCGCATTTGTTAGCCATCAACTTCATCACCGCCAGCTTAACGAACATGTACTGGTAGCATGGACAAAGAGCGTGCTGGTAAACTACCAGACTGCCTCTACCCTCTCAGACAACAGAATAGACAATCCAAAAGCCGTTTCTAGCAACACTCAGCACCCACTTCTAAATCAACATGTGTACATCCAGTGCCGCCACCAATGTCATCACATACCCTCAGGAATGCAGTTTATCTTGTCCTCGGCTGAATTTGTCCAAACCCTCAGCTAAACATTATTGTGTAATGATGTTCAGAAAGAGGATTTATTGACAATGTTGATGCCGAATGTTAATGGTACAATTGTACAACAGCAGGCGAGAATTTGGCTGTTGCACATATTATGATAACTTTTTTTTTTAAAGAAGGATGCTGCTGTCTCCTGTAGCAAAAACTTGCAACAACAATGCTGTCGAAATTTACACCAGTTAGCGCGTGAAACGGGACAGAGTGAGCATATTCCCCCCAGTTGCATAGGGTTAACGAACAAAATTGATCGTGTGTAAACCGGCCATTACAGAAACATTGGTCTCATTACGTGTGCAGGGTTTATCTCTGTTTCGAGATGGGGTCCGCTTGATGACTGTAGGAATCAGACATCAAAACGTGTGCTTTTTTCATCTTATTGGAATTTGATTACTCTGGAGCAAGGAAAAGACGATCGTCAGCGTCTTAATGCAACACGAATAGCTTGTATTTGAACCGCTATGGCCAAATACTAAACTTGGTTCAGTACGTAAGCTAGTTTCTGTTCTATATTTTGAAACTAATTTAACTGGAACCTGTTGCTGTCTATGGCGGCAATAACACATTTTCAAATTAGTTTCTAAATATTCAACTTATTCCATACACGTTTCCCCTAAAATTCAAATTCTTGATCTTCAGGGATCAACAGGTTAATGTGAGCGTATTTCTACTTTGTGTCTGGGAATATAATAGGTGAAACCAGTATTTAATCCGATGCATTTGTGATCTGTGTCTGGTCAAACTAACTACGTACCGGCACCAGACGCCATTGACACTCTGGCACTCCCCGTAGAATGGGTCTTTCGAGTTATTGCTAAGCCCCGCCTACCGCTAGCTAAGCTCCGCCCACACCTCGATCGATCAATCTAAACTATACAGATAAGCTGTTGCATATTTTGAAACTAATTTGACTGGGTGCTGTTGCTGCCTATGGCAAACTTTTGGTTTAAAAATATTCAAAAAGATTCTGTATTAAATAGTAAAGACACAATTCGTACAAGAACGCACAGTCCGTCTTCAATTGTGGGTTCGTGGCGTACTTATCTACGTCATTCGTGGCGTCATAATGACGCAATTGCGTATGATGTCATTATATACGTCACGTAGTTAATTATGACGTCATATGCTGGATGGATAGAGTGGAAAGTGGAATGATCTATTGATATCAATAGTGTGCTCTTAAAGCGATCCTTATTCCATCGCAGGTATGCCAGATTAGTAATAGACTAGCCCATATCACATGGGTATTCGTTTTCGTTCACGTCCGTTATTTATATCCCATTTATTTGCTGTCGACGATGGTTATCCGTGCTTACGTTGCGTCAACATAAGCAGTAGGTTAGGTTCCCTGCTGTAGGACCATCGACAGCGCATTCTTTGTCATGTAATAACATGCTGGTAAGTAACCATCAGATTTCAGTCAAATTAATCTCAAAATAACAATTAACTTTCAGTAACCAGCCCACAACAAAAGCAAGTCACGCATTAGGTGGTTACTGGTACTCTGCTAGCTAGGCGGAATGCTAGAGTACGTGATAACGCAGTTTACTGATCCAGCAGCCTACTGGACCAATACCGTATCAGTTTGGGCAGCACTGACATACGAACGGCCAATTAACCTGCATTATATGGGTGGCCCGAACGCATAGATACTTCATGCGTGCGTTGCCACTCCAGTCAACCTACTTCTGGAGGAGGCATCGTTGAGTACTTCATTTACATTAATCTACATGTATATTCATGCCGTCGACTCAGCATATATGAATGCTTCTATTTACGGAAACGAGTGGCCCAGACTATTCTAATTGGATGGAAATTTAATCATGACAGTATTCAGAAAATGGAGACGCGTGCATATATGCTTATCTTTTAAAAACTGAATATTCTTCTTCGACAGAGAGAGAGAGAGAGAGAGAGAGAGAGAGAGAGAGAGAGAGAGAGAGAGAGAGAGAGAGAGAGTGAGAGAGAGAGAGAGAGAGAGAGAGAGAGAGAGAGAGCGAGAGAGAGAGAGAGAGAGAGAGAGAGACAGACAGACAGACAGACAGATAGACAGACAGACAGACAGACAGACAGACAGACAGATCCAGAAAAGATAAGTCGTGGGCTCTTTGATTGTATTATATTTCATCTGTAATCAGATTAAAATGTATGTGAATGATTTCAAAACGATTACCACGTTGTCTTGGCTATAGAAAGGGAGGATGAGTGAATGAACGAATGAGTGCACACCAACATCTGAGGAAATTCATCCGTATTGTTGTACTGACCTGCCAATCATTTGACGTGGTATAATTTATCAGAAATAGTTTGTGTGAACGTTATTACTTGTACTCAGAGACCGGATCACCGTGCTAAGGGCAGTGCTCATATGCTCATTACGCGGTGACCTGCGTCTGTGACTGAGAAACTAGATTCCTCAATTACATTCATTTTCATCGATACCTAGATAGATTGTGCATGCAGCGTCTGTGGCGGGGTCTATAGTGCACTTTGATACGGACATGACTATTATTGATAGTAATATAATAATAACGATGCACGCATTTGACAAGATGTCACATAAAGTACAGATATGCAATAAAAAGATGATAGACATGCCATTATCTATAATAAAATAAGCCATTCATATCCAATTATCTGGAATTATGTATGTATGTAGGTATTTCTATAGCGCCGATTCCGAATTTAATCGCTCAAGGGCGCTTTACAAAATTAAAATTTTAAGAAAAAAGATGCGTTTTTAGAAGAGACTTAAAAGGTTCAAGTTTATCACAGTTCCGAATGTGTGCCGGGAGGTTGTTCCAGAGATTTGGGCCAGCTTTTGAAAAGGCTCGTTGTCCAGCCATGGAATTACACACAACAGTTGCTCGCTTGATCGCAGGGATCTTGGTGCTATTCTCTTCGTTATCAACGAACAGAGGTATAGTGGTGTAAGTCCATGCAGGCATTTAAAGACTAGAAGTGCAATTTTGTAGTTGATTCGCTCTTTAACGGGTAGCCAGTGAAGCTGTTTAAGTACAGGGGTTATGTGGTCATGACGGTGAGAATGTGTTACTAGTCTAGCTGCTACGTTTTGTGCTCTCTGAAGTCTGTGTTGTTGTTCGGTGGTGATGCCAGCTAGCAGTGAGTTGCCGTAATCTAGTTTAGATGTGATGGTGGTATGGACAAGTGACCTAATTGCGTCCCCGCTAAGTAATTTCCGTATTCTATTAATGTCTCTAAAGTTCCGAAATAGTGATTGACAAACTGATGTTATGTGATTGTCCATTGACATCGCATCATCGAAGATTACCCCGATGTTGCGAGCATTAGAATTAAATTTGATGTTATTCTGTCCAATTTGAAGTTGCTCGATGTCAATTTTGGACCTGCGTTGACGTGACGAAATTAGCAGGATTTCAGTCTTATTGTCGTTGAGCTGTAGGAGATTGTTGAGCATCCAGAGCTTCACCTCGCGAATGCTATGTTCTAAGATCTCACGAGCGTTTGTTTGATTGCTATGATGGAAGGCCAAATGCAATTGGGTATCATCAGCATATAGATGATAATCAATTTCCTGACTTTGTAATAAGCAACCGAGAGGTGCTGTGTAGATCGTAAAAAGCAGAGGGCCCAAAACCGACCCCTGTGGCACGCCAGACAATAGTTCACGATAATATGATTTGTTGTCTTTTACGATGATAGTCTGATAGCGACCAGTGAGATAGGATTTGAACCAGGACAGCGCGGTGCCAGTTATGCCTAGTTCCTGCAGACGTGACAGCATGAGATTATGGTCGATGGTATCGAATGCAGCAGATAAGTCTAGCAACACAAGTAAAACGCACTTACGATCATCCATGGCACATAGTATGTCATTCTGCACTCGCAGTAGTGCTGTTTCTGTACTATGTAACTTCCGGTATGCACTCTGGTAAGGTTCGAGAAGATTGTTAGCTTCCAGGTAACTATTTAGACGATCAGCGACAAACCTTTCTAACATTTTTTAGATATATGATAGATTGGACACTGGACGGTAGTTTGTAAGCACATCAGAGTCTAGAGATGGTTTCTTCAGTAGTGGCATTACATTTGCAGATTTAAAGTCATCAGGCACAGATTATGAAAGATTTTCCGTGCTCATTCTTTTTATTTGGCTATATACCAAATATAATACACTCAGAACGCTGCATTTTATTGATGCAATTTTAATTTGTAAAATGCTCTCAACAGTCCGCCGGGAGTTGACAATGGATAGAAATCACTATTGTATTACACCTCAGTCGCATGACAAATGCTACTATTCTTTTGGAATCGACATTGCACCAATCACAGGCGTTTGGGCAGTAATTAGGTTGAACTTCAATAAACTTAAATCCCCCAATTCGTCATCCGATTTACTCATCCGCCTAGGCGTGGAAGGGTAAATGATCAACGATACTTTTATACTTTGGCTACCCTGGAGATCTGCTGCACTGGGCGGATGAGTGGGTCGTAAGCCACTCTGTCCAGGATTTTTGTCTGGCCGGTGACATTTACATTCTTACATATACAGATGGTTGTCACAGCGGGTCAAAATCTATGATCGGAGTGTTCGGTTGAGGTTGCCCCTAATGCCAAATGATAATGTTAAATAAATGATAATAAAAGTTTGAATATATCTTACTCTCATGTTGCTTGTCTGGTATAAAATAAATGCTTCTTAATTTGCAGACCGCAATTTGTCTGATAAAACGGGAGGATTATCATATATTTTATGCCGATGCGACTTACTTATGGAACTGCTATCTGCCACAACAAATACGCGTGGATGGACACACGCTCACCCTCGTCCACCAACCTTCACACACACACTCGGACGGACGCACAGACGCACGCAGGCACATCCGCACGCACTCGCACACCCACATACACTCTCTCGCGCACGCACGCACGCACGCACGCGTACACGCACAATGTGTATCATCCCGAGTTAGTGTATGACCTGCAACGACGTTGGCAAATATACACCTGTGCAAAAGTTAAGCACCACCCTATTTTTACGAACATGCGAGGGTATATTCATGTGCTATGAAGAAAGCAATAGCATAAACATTTATGTACCCATCCATCTTAGTGCAAGAGGTAATAATGCAACTAGAGGAATGCTGATTATGATGGTGGGGAAACACTGTATGTTTTTGTTTGAACTTGAAAACGAGGCCTGAATATGGTTACGTTGACACAACTGACAACTATTGCCCTACAGTTGACACACGTGGCTAGATTGTCATTAATGGTGTCTGAAAACGAAGTTTAACATCTGTGCACGAGTTTGAGACTGTCATTATTAATACCGGGTATATCCACCTTGTGCCTGGACGACGGCCTGGACACGACGTCTCATGCTGGTCACCAACCGACTGATACGCCATTGTGGTATTCGTTGCCATTCAAGATGGAGTGCATCTGTTAATTCATGTAGGTTCTGCACAGGAGGATCCCTCCTTCTCACCATGTTTCCCAGAATGTCCCAGATATGCTCAATATGGTTCATGTCAGGGCTCCTTGCTGGCCATGGTAGGGTTTCGATGGCATTCTGGCGGAGGTATTCATGCACAGCTCTAGCACGATGTGGTCGGGCGTTGTCATCCATGAATATAGGGTGGGTTCCAGGTGCATGATTTACAAAATGAGGGACCACAACTCTATCCAGTATGGAATCTTGTCCATTTAGTGTTCCAGCTACAGTCAACAAATCCAGCTTACAATCAAATGAGATGCACCCCCATATCATAACGGAACCTCCACCAAATGGAACTTCTTCCATGATGTTACGTTGGTCGTACGCCGTGCGTCTGGCCCTCCATACACGAGTTCGACCATCTGTGGCATGAAGCAGGAACCGACTTTCATCGGACCAATGTACCCGTCTCCAGGATCTCATGTTCCAGTGTCTTCTTTCGTTGCACCACCTCCGACGCTCCTCTTTGTGGTGTGCAATGAGGAGAGGACGTCTAACAGGTCACATAGCTTTCATGCCAGCAGCATACAGTCTCCTTTTGACGGTAGACATTGACACTCTATTGCGCGTTTCCCATTGCTGGCTGAGCACTCTGCTGTTGGTGAATGGAGATCTCCTAACAAGGCGTACTAGGGCTCGATCATCACGGGCAGTAGTCTTCTTCGGTCTTCCAGATCTAGGCCTGTCGTTCACCTCGTTAGTTTGCCCATGTTTTGCAATCAAACGACTGATTACAGTATGGTTAATGTTCAGCTGTCTGCCAATCTCTCTGCATGACATACCAGTGGTATGCATGCCTATGATTTGCCATTTCACACGATCACTTAACCTTCGTCTTGCCATAGCGGTTCACAATCAAGAGCTAATTCTCTCTGTACAAATAAACCACGGTCATGAACACAAAATTCCTAATCTTGTCGCCTAAATCTGTATGTAATGTTCTAGACCTCAAACTGGACTTTTACATAACTGAACACGTGTGCTGTTTCCCGCCACGCACGGACATCAAGCAGCGTGAAGTCATACATGCATGTGCATTTCGTACTTGGAAATATGTCAGCTAACGCGGGGACAAAAAGTATGGCAGCCTAGTTGTACCATCATGTTTCTACGTTCTATTGTTTTTGCTGGTGCTTAACTTTTGCACAGGTGTATAGAACGTATAATTTGCTTACATTCACTGGGTTTGATGAATATATACGTTTCCGGATCATAACCCTATGCACACCAATCATGTTATCCCGGAATCCAGCAGTCATGACACATGCTACATACAGTAAAATCCCTTGGGATACAGATTAATGGTATGTCAACAAACAATAAAACATGTTTGTAATGGACCTTTCCGGTTTTAGCAATGCCACGCCAATCTCTTGCTAAGCTCCACCCACACCTCGTTCGTGTTGCGATGGATCGATCGCTGAACACGCTGACTGCCAATTTCCAGAACACTATACAGGTAAGCGGGTAAATATTTTAAAACTAATTCCACTGGGTGCTGTTGATGTTTATAACATTCGCCCAGTTAAATTAGTTTCAAAACATTCAACATAATGTTTACTATATATGTAACGACATACAATTCGTACACCGTATCGGAGTATTACGCGTTAACGACAAACTAAATCCAGTCATAATTAACAATGACACCATCCTACACGCCACCTAGTTGATTATGACGCCATATGACGTCAGATGATGAACGGATAAACTGGAAAGTTCAATTTAGAACGTGCTTTGACCATCAGAATTCAGAAATTGATTAGCTATTCACGTTTCCACGTATTACTTTATATTAATGTGACCCTATGTATTTATTCAATCAATCTGTGGTGTTTTTATACAGAGTAAATATTGCTACTCATAATAGAATGAAGTATGAGGTTACACATTGTATGATGCGTTGCCGTGAGTTTTCTGTGTGTACATAGATGGTGGTGTCAAAGTGCGGGGATCTGATGGGTCATTCAAGTATCGGCAGTCATAATCAAAATATGTCGCCTCCCCCCTCCCTCTGTCTCTCTCTCTCTCTCTCTCTCTCTCTCTCTCTCTCTCTCTCTCTCTCTCTCTCTCTCTCTCTCTCTTTCTCTCTCTCTTCTCCGCCTCGCCCCACCCTCCCTCTATCGCTTTCTCCCCTCCCTCCATCCTCCCCTCCCATCCTCTCTCCCTCTCTCTATCTCTCGCTCTCTAACTTAGAATTCTAGAATAGCCATGACCCGCAGAGTAGCCCACCCCATCTTACATCATTCATTGGCCTGACCATGTCGGTCAGACTCACGTCAGTAGTAATCAATTCAACTACTTGATGCAAGTAAGGTAATTCCGTTTTCGTAATATAAAGCGGAACATAATCATGACGTCATGAATGATTCAACATAGTCTGTCTTTAGCACTTAATAGTCCGACACGTTGTACGAATTGTATGTTTTTGCTATTTAATAAGCATGCTGTAGCCATGGGCAGCAACAGCACCCAGTCAAATTAGTTTCAAATTATTCAATAACTTACCTGTATCGTCTTCTGGAAATTGATAGTCAGGGAGTTCAGAGATCGATCGACCCTAACACGAGCAAGATGTGGGTGGAGCTTAGATAAAGATGGGCCCATTAGACGCCGCTGGGAACGTTTTTCCTCACCTTGTACGTCTAGTTCATACATAAATGACTGCTTCTTCGACATGGTGCCATGGTGTGAGAGATTCAGAGATCTAACTAAATTATGTTTTAAGTTAATATCTGAATAACAGAAATGTAGCGTCTTTGTGCTACAACACATAGGTAAATGCATGCTACTCTGTCAGATAAAGGCCCTACAATAAATGCTACGCCATTAAAGAATAATCGTGCTTTGCTGATTGTGAGTACTACAAGTATTAACATACGTGCATTATGCAGATGGAATAGCTAAAGTAAGAAATGTTCACTTATTACCATCTTTTTGAGTTATTGCTGTTTTTTATTTTTCCTACTCATATTTCGTCCTCATATATCTAAGATTAGATATTGACCGTATCCTCACTTTTGCTAAATTTACAAAATCACAGTAGATTATTAATCTGTCATCCATGTAAACTATTCCGTTTCCTCAATATATTAATAATACCAACATAATTCAGGATTTATTTGATAAAGGGTGAATCCGATCTATCGATCAAGAATATGATGTCATAATCAATTACGTCACAACCAAAATGTGTAATTAATGACACAGTTAAGTCCATCGTGGGCTTTAAAAAGTCAGTACGGTGTACACATAGTATGCCCCCAACTTCACCCAGTCAAATTAGTTCCAAAATAGTCAATAGGCTGGCTGTATAACTACCATGAATTTGGGATTCTGGGAATTCAGGATTCAACGTATATAAATCGATACCAAAACGCGGAAACCAATGGCAGAGCTCGGATAAATATGACCGAGGCATAGCTAAACCTGGATCCATCCATTGTCTAAATGCTATTAGGACTGTGATCACCTAAACGTAGGGCCTAGAACACATGGTGTTCCCGGTTCACTCATGTGGTAGTCGATCGCTGAACGTGTTCGTGAAGAATGTGTCATGGTGAAATTATCATGAGTCACACCATGATGCATTTGGTCATTACATTATCGCCTCTGCAACAATGCAATAAAAACAAGATTATTAAAGGTATTCACAGCAAAATTACTGAAAATAAATTTGTTTAAATTATATACTTTTAGAGGCTTAAACTGTGAGCCAATATGTAATGAAACGAAATAAAACTTAACATATGATGAGTTCATTCCATATAAATTAATAATGTAGGCACTAGCCTCTATTTCAATTTCGCAACTTAAAAAATTAAATTAATTTATATAGAATGAAATCATCATATGTTCAGTTTTATTTCGTTTCATTTCATATAGACACATAATTTAAGCCTATAAAAGAAAACAATTTTAACAATTTTAGTTGCATGCATTCTGCTGTGAATATGCACCTTTAATTTTGCGGCAATAGTAAGTGATAAATAACTGATATACGTACAATTTAACTAGTCACGTGATCGTGATGCTTTCTTGTAGTATTCGTATTATGTATTATCTGAAAGAAATCAGGAACGCCTTCATAATTTGATTTGCTCAATTGAATATGATACATAGGAAAGACGACGACGACGACGACAAACACGACGACGACGACGACGACAACGACCTTGACGACGGCCATAATGACGATGGTGATGGCGATGACAAAGACGATGGCGATGCCTATGACGATGGTGAGTGACTGTGTTCTGTAACTGAAGAAGTCAAAACTTCTTTCAGCTGAAATTGGTATTTCCTCAACCTTCCTCACTGTGTCTTGTCCAATGAGGGGGATGGGGGTTCTGAGCTCCTCTAGGCTCTTTCTCGTAATTAGTGGTCATAGATTATGTTCTTTGATGTTTGATCGCAAAACACGTATTGAATTGATGTTGCGGCATCCTTTGCGTGCACCTACCACTGCCAATGGTAGTGCTTTATGAGCAGGCGGAATTTCTGCCATTCAAAGGCAGCCAATCTCTGTTGCAGTACCCTAATAGATAGTGGCTCTGCGTTGTTCAGTTTGCGAAACACTGTATTTGATATTATACTATGGGGGCCAGCAATGATGTATAATGTCTCGCATAGGGTTGCGGTGGCATGCAAGTTTGTTCTATATGGATTTTGGAGCTGCCCAGCTGTTGCAACTGCATAGCTTTATGGAAACACATGTAACATCATATAGTTGCAGATTTTTCGAGCCACGACTCTATAACTTCGAAAATGATTAAAAGGCGATACCTCCTATTAGACAGCAGGTTCCAGTGTCGGTTGAGCTGCAGAGGAAGGAACATAAGATCATCCCATTTCTCCACTTCGCATTTTCCCGAATTCAGGTGCCATCAAAATTCATTTCTGTGGGGTCGGATAGGTAGGTGTACGTGCGTGGACTCTGATTTGACTTCCTGCAAGAGGTGGTTTGCAGGCTTGAGCTGCTCTGCAGTTGTCCGAAGTAGTGTATCAAGAGGATCCGTTTCCTCGTCGATAAAGTTAACATCATCTGGACACTCCATTGCTAGTAGTATACCTATCATCGGGATTGGAGGGGCTGGTCTTGTGGAGTGTTCTCGCACATATGACAGCGCTGCGTCGAGGGAGCAAGTCAAGAGCACTGATGATAAACCGTCACATCGTCGTGATCCAACTCATGTTTTAAACTGTACGCGCTCTACGCGCATAAGCGGCCACGAGAGGTAAACACACATTGACGCGTTAGCCGGTGGAGACTGGCAATTTATCTATATACTTGCTCATATTATGGCAATTCTTTAATATGGGACTGTCCTCAAAGATTTTGGTATCTATCAATATCAGAATTGAATGAGGAATTTAAAACTCTGAACCAAAATTAAATCGTTTCAAACCTGGCGAAGATATGGTAAAATTAAAACAGACTCTTTTGGAGACCCGTAGACATC
The DNA here is from genome assembly GCA_034401795.1 of Chaetoderma sp. LZ-2023a. Lineage (NCBI taxonomy): Eukaryota > Metazoa > Mollusca > Caudofoveata > Chaetodermatida > Chaetodermatidae > Chaetoderma > Chaetoderma sp. LZ-2023a. Next base: position 76,017,741 of record CM067366.1, on the reverse strand, counting down.
GCCCGAGCGTGTGCAGGTACCAGAGAACGTTGTAAATGGTGTCAGCATATAGACGGCACCGTGGGTTGAATCGGCCCTATATTCCTAATGAAATATACATATATATATATGTAAGCAGGCATTCTGCCCATATTGTTAGGTAGCAGTAAAAAAAACCACAAATATTTGGACCCCAGTCCACCTAGGTTACACTATACATCAACAACAAATACATCACCGTATTTTCTCCCAATGGCACCAATTTTACATTAAGGTCGCTGCCCATGCTCTCACCAGAGAACATGACATGATACCGTTAAACCTAGAACTATGATAGCTCGATAGGATAAGTGTTTACGCTGGCCGAGAGCGGTTACTCTTCAAACGGAGAATTGTTATTAAAAAACTCTTCTTCACGGGCAATAAGAGCGTTGTATAAACGGTACTACTGATTTCCATAGTTGGCGTTCATGTTAAGGCCTCCTAAATTGAGGAAAAGAGTAACTGCCTTTGATTACGCTTCTCTGGCCGTCTGACCGAAATAATTGTTCGAGTTTCCACCGTCAGAATGGTTAGAACCGTCTCAAGAAACTACTGCAGGTTTCTTCCCGGCCAGAATCAATTTGCCGTTCACATACATACCCCGTCTATCGTCAGATACCTATTAAGCAAGACTATGTATGTCAAAGTAGGAAATACTGCGAAAATATAAACAAGGCAATATCATTGCCGTCCTAACAGTGTTCTATGGACAATTTTCTTCAAACCTAAAGCAGCTCAACGGTAACGCCAGGGTACTGATCTCATACGGTTCGTACTCGAAACCTTAGGTGACGGATAGAAACACGGATTGCCATCTAACTCATAATGGTGACCGGGTAAAGCCATGCAGCTCACCACACCATATGGGATAGCCAGCATAGATGGAAATACGTTTCTCTCTCCCCACCGTAAGTAAGCTAAGAACCGTTTTCTAAACACGCTTCCATCAATGTGATTTGTCCATGTGTTGTTATTTGTGGTTGTGATGCAATATGCAGAGGGATTGCTTTGCGGCTCTGAAGCTACCACCAGACAACATGTTGCACGCTGTCAGTCTGAGGAGACATGCTCCGTGGTGTATCGGCAACGGTACCGAGCATCCTCGCCAGGAAGACGTATTCGTTAAGGACTTTTGGTTCTACGTCATTTGCGGCCAAAACATATGTGTTTTAGACTTACAACTAAAGGTTAGTCTAGGCCATTTTTAGGTACTCAAAAACTTGGACGGTATCAATTAAAACTGTATCTTTAACTTTCATAAGACACCGGTGTTGATATCAATGGAAATCAGCTACCGCATCTTTACGTACACATCGTAGGCACACAACAGTAACATAACTATATTAGGATAAGTACACATGATCATTTTTCTCTCTCTTGGTAGGATAGGAGGGCGGCCCTTTTTTACCACTCTCCTCCTCCGCTGTGGCGTTGAGGGCATTTCTCTTTTTGACGGAGGCCCGCGCGATGCATTTTCCTCTCGCTAAAACCTTGTGTAGTGAAGGCTAACATAATTTTCCTCCTCATTTTCGTTACCGGGGGATGTCTCTCTAGCGTTTGCACGTAAACGATGAAATTACATCCACCCCTTTCTCACATTTTTATAGTTAGCTTCCCAGCGGTTGCCTTCTCACAAGGCGCCACGGTGTGGTACCATTGTACATTTCCTCTCAAACGAATGGCAAGGATTTAATCATCCTCGCCATAAGGAGGGTTTGGTTCCCCATTCTTCCTCCGCATTGTTATGGTCGGTCGTTTATTCTTCCTCGGCCGTCCTCCATGAGGAGCACGGTACTGCACCATCATATATTTCCTCTCAAGCCAACGGTAAAGATGCAGTCATCCTTGACACCGTTTGGTATGGGTTCTCCATTTTTGCCACTGCATATTATGCAGGACGGCTTCTCTCTCTCCTATATTCTCTCTTCCTCCGCTACGGCGTTGTAGGCATTTTCCTGTGATGGAGGTCCACGCGAGGCACTTTCCTCTCGCAAAACCAATAATTTTGTGCCAGCCTGAGGCAGATATAGTTTATATTAAACCAACTGGTGTACTCTGACCGGAGATTTCCCGCACAGGGGTACCTTTCACGATGCCGTCTATATATGACTAGATCAGTTAGGTACCTCCGGCGAGACATAAACCCAATTCACCACTCTCGTGTTTACGTACACCGTTCGTAAGTGGCAAGCATACAAAAATTGTTTGTTACTATAATCAAGTAAGTAAATTGTGCTAGCACCGTTCTTTCCACCTTAGAAATGACGGCTAGACACACCAGGGACACGAACAGCCGGGACGGTAAGGTAGTGTTAAATGGTCGCAGCAATGGCTGCACGAGCCCGCTGGAACGTAATCATTGCATTGGAGGTAGGTTTTTGTGGACACCGGAGATGCACGGCGACCGCTCCCCAACCCCGAGGCTGGCCGACCAGCAGAAGCAACAAGGGCAAGTGGCAGAGCCACGCGCGTCCCCGGCGGCTACAAGCATGTCACATTTGATAACATTTCCTGAATGGTGTTCAAAAGCACTATTGGTCTCAGGTAGAAAAGAGGGCCGGGTGGTTTCTTAGTCGTTCCTAGGCTTCTTATAGCGAGGAATGTACCTTCTGCGAAAGCATCGATAGGGAGGTGTTGTTCAAAGGCGGAGTTGATGATGTGCGCGATCTTTGTCTAGATGGTATGATCTACATATTTAAGCAGGTCGTTTTTAATGTTGTCAGGCCTGCATAGACAGCCATTCCTTAAATATGGTAATCCTTTTCTAAATTGTGCTTCCGATATTAGCTTATGCAATGGCCATAGCTGGCCTTCAAACGTGTATACATTTCGCTTTCTGTGCTAGCGAACTGATCGTTGGTCCATTCTTGTATTGTGTCAGCCGAAGTGTTTTCTGTTGTGTAGGCAGCTTTGTAACAAGTAGATCATCAACATAGGATCTCCTTTGGTTACTATTCATGGCTAGATTGATGTTTTAGCAGCTGATGTCGCCACACATCTTAGGATTGTACGTAGAAGTTCGTTTTGTTTACAACTGTGTACACAACCACGGCGATCAACTCAATTATTATTTTATACACGATGTCTGGATAGCCTTCTCGGTAGTTTGTTTTGAAAAAAGATGATGACACCTTCACCCGGTCTCCTCCACTACATTCGGGGAAGCTAACGCCGACCAGGTTTGCGAACTGGCAAACGCATACAGGCAATAGCCTGATCATGTCTCAACCCTCAACCAAACGACCAATGTATCCAACACCGTCCATTTGAGTTTGCTCTCGCACCGTGAAATGTTCGCGGTTTAGACACCCCATTGCCGGCTGATTAGAAATCAATATAAATACTCGAGTGCGATGAATTGTGCACAACTATGAATATCCGGGCAAGATGGCAACTTTTCCTTTGTGGTGACCTCACCGCCAAACTTGACAAACTAAGCAAAGCCCGGTTTGAATAGGTTATTTGTTCCTATGGGCTGAGAAAACGTAAGCGCAATGGAGCTGCACTAGCTGCCTTCGTCTGCACTCATGGTGTATGTGTATCAAATATACCCTTTACGCATCCGTCATCGAAAAACATGGACAGGATACATAGCCCACAAGAAATTAAACCCACAAAAGAAATCTTTAATCAGATTGCTTATATATTCTGCAAGGTGAACTTTTAGCTATGCCCCGCCCATCTCAATCTAGGCTCCACCCACACAACGTCCGTGGTGGGATCGATCGATTACTGAGCTTACAATGAATTTCCAGAAAATTATACATGTGAGCTGTTGAATATTTTGAAACTAAGTCGACTATTGCAGCCTGGTCAAATTAGTTTCAAAATATTCGACAGAATGTTTATTAAATAGTAAAGACATAAAATTCGTACAACCTGTCGGATTAGTAAGCGTTAAAGACGGATTATATCGACTCATTCATGACGTAATGATTATGACGTAATCATACACGTCACTTAGTTAATTATGACGTAATATGACGTCAAATGATCGATGTATAAACTGGAACCGTGAAGTCCGACCAGAAAGCAGGGAGTGCACGATTACGCATTTAACAAATGTACCTCATCTACAAGCGAGCTTCAACACATTCATCCAATATAAACCAAGCTCAAATGCTGATGGCTAACCATAATTTACTATAGTTAACTAGACACAAACAGATAGTTAGCTTGCTAGTAAACTATAGTCGAATGAGCATCCGAGCTCGGTTGCATGAAACTTGCATACATGTCAAAATGGCTGACAACCCTCGCCTGCTACGAATAAATGCATATAAAAGTATCAATATTTCCCTAACTAACATAGATTTGATGACATTATACTTTCCTATTGTATGTCAATGTTCCCAAGACCCATTTCCTTCCCACCGTATCTGATATGGACACTTTTTGACGTCTAAGTGGACAAAAATAACGCTTTTTCGAAGGCCATAATATGTTCTGCAATAGTAATTCAATGGGGAATCGGGTACCAACGAACCATACGCGACTAAACAGCGTTCGCTTAGGCATAGCAACTGCGCATGTTCAGTTAAACAGCAAACTGACTAACTGACTATTGCTAGCGATCCAAACGTAGCCCAAAATGCAAAGGATGCGATAAATAGTTATCCATATTGTAATGATAACACCATTTTGTAGATAGGCATAACAGCAATAGCGCTATGCTCTCAAGACACTTGATCGTGCTATTACACTACATGTGTATTACCTTATGACAAGAATGCGCATACTACACAGTTCTAATTGGTACTACGTAAACCTATATAGCCTAATGGCCTTTCCAACTTTAGCTATGCCCCGCACGTCTCTGTCTAATCTCCACCCACACCTCGCTCGTGTGGGATCGATCGATCTCTGAATTTCACAACTATCAATTTCCAGATAACTATAGAGGTAAGATGTTGAATATTATGAAACTAATTGAACTGGCCGCGCTTTATTAAATGGTAAAGACATACACTCCGTACACCGTGGCGGACTATTAAAGGTGCATATTCACACCAGAAGGATTGAAAATAAATTTGTTAAAATTGCATACTTTTACATGCTTAAATTATGTGCATAAGTGTAATACAACGAAATAAATCTTAACATATGATGGTTCCATTCCATATAATTAATATAATGGTTTAAGCTGCGAAATTGAAATAGAGGCCCGTACCTCTATTTCAATTTCGCAACTTAAAAAATTATTATTAATTTATATGGAATGGAACCATCATATGTTAAGATTTATTTCGTTTCATCACATGTAGGCTTACAGTTTAAGCCTCTAAAAGTGTAAAAATTAAACAATTTTATTTTCAGAAATTTTACTATGAATATGCACCTTTAAGAGTTAACTGTAATAAAGCGGATGGAATTGGAATGGCTGCTGCGTTTCCTTGTCAGAAATCTCGACACGGAGAGGATTATGAATGGGATATACGCAGAACTAATGCCAGCTGCAAGAGAGAAAATTATCAGCATCAGTTGTCCCTGTAAGAGGAACATAAATAATCTTCACTTGATCACGTCAAAATGGCCATAGATATCATATTTAAGCTGTTTTTTAACGATGCGAAGCAGCTTAGAATGGATTAAAGAAATATTGATGTGGCCTATCTGATGGTTTAACTAATTAAGATGCTCAATTGTTTGTGTAATTAATAGTGGTTGAATATTTGAAATGACTCATATACATCATCCAATGCCAGGAACGTAATTTGCTTCACATATACTATCTTAGTTCAGATGTTTACTACATCAATAGAAGGTATCCTGATAACGCAGTTTTTTGGGCGCAAGCCGGCTGCATACCGGGCCGATACTGAATATATCGGCATTCTATCGGCCCGTCATCGACGTTATCTGGGTTTACGTTTGGCTTTAATGTGTGTCTAGAGATTGTATGCTAGCAGTATGGGGCATGAATTAATTAAAATGTATACCGTTAATGTTACTTTTCTATTAAAAGAAATATCCATTTACTAATAATATGTAGTACACACGGATCTAAAGGTGGCCATAAGTATCACATAAGATTACGATTTCTGTTGAGCGGGTGTCCAAAACCTGCTTAAAATAAAGAATTGTGAGGTAATATACAATATTTTGTTATTTTTAAGAATATTATTTATAGCATTTACCTTGTACTTGTATTCGCCTATGCTTAATCAGCTAAGCCAAACGAGAGTCCAGTTCCCGCCAGACTGGCGCATAGACGCAATGGTCCCTCTATCATATAACAACGTACTCAATTACGGCATGCGTGGCATTACTAGGTTTTTCACGAACTCTATGACTGATGGATGACTAAGAGATGTTGCAAGAATTGTATGGCTTTCCTATTTAATAAACATGTCGTGTTTTGAAACTAATTTGACTGGGCGCTGGTGCAACAGGCAACATCACTCAGTCAAATTAGTTAGAAAACATTCAACATCTTACCCGTATAGTTTTCTGGCAATGTATAGTCAGGGAAGTCAGGGATCACTCGATCCCAACCAGGGCGACGTATTGGTGGAGGTTAGCTCAAAGACGGGCGGGGCATAAAACTGGATTCCTCCATAAGCCTACTCACTGTTTCATGTGTGTGGATGGTGCTATGTTGACTAATGCATTGATCTTTCTGAACGTTCATCGAGACTTGATCGGTGGAGGGGTTCCTTTTTATCTTTGCCCGCGCAATTGTTTTACTGTCTGTAAATATATGTTAACTCTTTAAACCCTTCCTTCCAAGAATCTCAACCTCACAGTAAGGGACCATTTTAGCTATGCCCGCCCATCTCTAGCTAAGCTCCACCTACACCTCGCTCGAGTTGGGATCGATCGATCTCTGAACTCCCTGACTATCGATTTCAAGAACGCTATACTGGTAAGCTGTTGAATATTTTGAAACCAATTTGACCGTCAAATTAGTTTCAAAATATTCAACAGCATGTTTATTAAATAACAAACAATTACAAAGGCATAAAATTCAAACAACATGTCGGACTGTTTGAGGTTTGATGACGGTCTATATGGAACCCTTTGTGACGTAATAAGTGTGACGTCATCATATACGCGTTGCGATGATTATGGCGTCATACAAGGTCAGATGATGGATGGATATTCTGGAAAGGTCAATTATTCGGGTAAAATGTTGAGTACTTTGAAATTAACTTGATCGTGAGCTGGTGCTGCCTATATAGACAACAGTGCGGGGCATTCTCCAAAGGATATAGGCTTCACACTGTATCGGACATTTGCGCAGCATTTCGGCGCGGACCTATGCTATCAAATTGTGACGTCAGCTAATATGTGGCATATATTGATTATGATATCAGATACTAGAGAAACAGATCCATTCATCGCGCACAGATTCGTTCATTGATAACGTTTTTTCTAGAATTTCCGAAATTCAGCAGAGAAGCTTAAACAGAACTAGACGACAGGGGACATCCATAGGTAATAAATGCCACTGTTAACTTGAAGCTACGTGCGACGATGTGCGTCCATCATGTATATATAACCACACGCATGACACGTTTGGCCTTTTCCTTCCAAGCGTGAAATGAGAAATAATACAGAGAAGCAAAAGGTTGGATAACTCAAATCTCCGAGCAAGGTTCTTTTATTGGGCCCTATTATTGTATTATTTTTAAGGGTTGGCTTAAAATCGAGATTATGAGAATTCAGAGTTCATAGGCGCGTTCAGCGAGAATGTATCTTAGCTAGACATGAGTGGGGGGTGCCTAGAAACAACCCATCAATTACTACGGAAGATAAGATTCCAAGGTATGCGTTAGCAAGTACTTTGAGTTCATATGCAAATAGGAGTCAATATCTTTGATAACTGGTAATTGTTTAGGGTAGAAATACACTACTCCGAAGTGGCTGGCTCATTTCCCTTAACGGTGCATATTAACACAAAGATTCTTGAAAATAAAAGTGTTAAAATTGTATACATTTAGAGGCTTAAATTATTATGGATCTAGATTGGATGAAACGAAATAAATCTTAACATATGATGAGTTCATTCCATATAAAAAAAGTTCGTAGCTTTAGATGTGAATTTGACATAGAGGCACGAGTCCCTTATTCAAATTCACAACTTAAACAATTATATTAATTTACACGTAATGAAATCATCAAAGGATGAGATTTATTTCGTTTCACTCCTTCTAGACCCACAATTTAAGCCCCTAAATGTATACAATTTAAACAATTTTATTTTCAAGCATTTTGCCGTGAATATGCACCTTTAAAACCATAAAGACAAAATAATTCCAAACTTGTCTATAAGCCGGCAAAGTGGCAATCGCACTTTGGAATCAGTCGCTATACAAAAAGTTAGTTAGTTGGACATTCATAATTATTAGCTGGTAGTTATTGTCACGTCATATTAATTCATTGACTTTCAAATTGCAAAGAATTTTGAGAAATTTCCATCTAAAAATTTATGAAAATCGCCTAGCACGCTCACTTTTCCTACATCATGGTAACCAAGCCTGAGAAGTTACCAATACGAGATGAACTCTCATCATGATCACACATCCGGTTACTTCTCGTGTGTATATGCATCACCTATACGTTTTACATAAGAACGAATTGATGAATCCGGTCTGCCGGTGAAGTATGTGACGTCATAATCAAGTTCACCATATGCAGGCTGACGTCACAATTATAATTGACAGAAATACTCCATCGTGAAACTGGAATAGTCAGCCAAGTATACGAAATGATTGTCTTTGATGGATTTATTATTTAATAACGATTCGTTGAATATTTTGAAACTAATTTGACTGGGCACTGATGCTGCCATTAGCAGCAATAGCACCAATTCATATTAGTTTCAAAATATTCAATAGCCTACCTGAAATGTTACCTTAAAATGAGATTTTGCGACGTCCGGGTTCAAATTATATATAACACGATCCCAAGTCAGACGCACAAAACATGGGCATAGCTTAGCTATAAATTGGCGAGGCGTAGCTAAAAATGGAAATCTCAATTGAATGCCGTGATCAGGATACTATATTTCTCCCGCGTGTACCCTTTAACACATACGGCAAACTAATTGTACAGTACCTCTGGGTAGCAGACATTGACACCGTTAATATTGGTAACGGTCGCTAATGTCATGACCGTAGAGATTAGAGATTTGACTACTGAACGCTGACACCGATACTGATATGGAATTATATTTCAACGACAGTTGTCTAGTATTCTGGCAACACTGACACGGCAGCCAGTAAGCTTGGCGTGGTGGTGCTCAAGTATCTGAGAGACGAATGCTGAGCATGGTCGCTCAATACGTGAGTGATAGGCCTATAGAATGGTTTCTGTGAGTAAAAGATTCGAAGAGAGAGAGGGCGACGAAAACGACACCCGGCTCGCGCTCAGCTCGTGTTCAACTGTGTACGTACGTGTGCGAGTGAGTTAGTGCGTCTGCGTGAAAGGCTCTTTGATACATGTTTCTAATATTTACCGTTGATCCGATGTAGAGTTCGAGCGATCGCGTGCTATGTATTGACCACGGCGCTCCTGTTCAGCTGGATATTGTATTTATCCCGCAATGGTGTACTTTACTGACGGAATTCTGGCTTTCTGCTGGTGATATCAATGAAATACAGAATCCGGAAATAGGATCTATCTTGTTCAGGTGTTTAGCGACGAGATTTCCTTGTTCTTTGGAAGAGATAGTCAAGTGATTACCTACCTAACATACATACCTGCACTGATAATGCAGGTTACTGGGCCGGCACTGCGCCAATGCCGGGCTGCGTTGGCCCGGTATTGGTCCAGTACCGGGCCCCTAACCTGCGTTAGCAGAGCAATATCTTTCTGGTTCGCCAGGTATTTCTCGTGGTTATCTCGTGGCATTAACACACTGAAAAGAGATCAATTATTCGTGTTCCCTCAGGTAATATTTTAACAAATCCTTGCCCGTATGGCTTGCCCTAATTGTCAGACGTTATCAATGAAGCTTTCCCGAGTCTTCTCCGAGCGCTAGAAACCCGCTACTCTGGCACTTACAAACACGCCTAAAGGAATAACGGATGGGATCAATTACGACACGTTTAGCTTTTAGGATTTCGTAATAGACCGCCGCGTCAACATATACAAGGACCACGACGACGCCTTCAGCAAGAGCCACGAATCAACCGAGTAGATGAGTAGCTAACGAACTGACTAACGGGCTGTCGCCGGTCCGGTTAGAGGCAAGTTTGACTCTATAATCAACATAGAAACGAATTACAGCAACGATACAAAAGTCGTCGATGGAGAACTATTTTTTCCCGGGCCTGCGCACTGAGTGGATGAAATCATCTCAGACGCAAGATTTCAATGGACGGTTTGGTGTACCGATTTCACGTTTTGTGAAACAGAATAGGCCTCATCACTGATACTCGATCGAAAAATGAAAACACTATATTTTAAATTGCATAGTTTTGATAAGCGATTTTAGCAACAATAGCAAAAACAAGAGGTAGAACGCATCGAATAACTGGAATCGCTAAACAGCGTAGCAGAAATCATCTTCAGTGGTTTTGGTATCGATCGGATTGCAAGCTTACACTCGAGAAGCAAGCCGCTACAAGTGATAGAGTGCTAACAGTGACATCAAGAGATAGCTGCCAGGAAAGAATTACAACTAATCACCTACATCCAGAAATCTGATTTTCTGAACATGGATCTAACAGTAATCTCGGCACTATTCCTGCTCGGGTAAGTACTTACACGTAGCTTTTATGTCTTTTATTACACCAGACAATTATTTCACGTATCACTGCCATGGGCGCGCACTTGCGTGCGTGCCTGCGCGTGTGCCGACTGTGTGTGTGCGGTGTGTTTAGTGCTCGTGTTTGGTGTGTGATGTTGTGTGGTGGAGTCGTGGTAGCCGTGCGTATATGCGTACGTGTGTGTGTGTGCGTGTGCGCGTGTGTGCATGTGTGCGTGCGTGCGTTCGTTTGCGCGTGCGTGCATGCGTGTGTGTGTATGTGGGAGTTCGGAAGGAGGTCGCTAACCACACTCACCAATGTACTCTCCCATGCGCCTCTCCCAGTACCTTATGTTTCTGTTCGTCGCTACAATGATTTATTCATACACGTGCCTATGAACAAACGAAATAAACCTACCATCATCTCGATCGTATTATCCACTACAACCTCGCTAGATCTAACGAGGTCCCATACCATAATGCATCCTTCAGCAAGTTAAAACTACGAGGAAAGACACGACGCATATCCGCGCACACATACCCTGAATGCAGGCACCATGCGCACGTCCCCCCCCCACTCCGCACTCACACAACCACCCACCCTCCCACCCACCCACGCATGCACCCACCCACCCACTCGCCCACCCACCCACACACCCACACACACACCCACTCACTCACTCACTCACTCACGCACCCACCCACCCACCCACCCACCCACCCACCCACCCACCCACTCACTCACTCACTCACTCACTCACTCACTTACTCACTCACTCACTCACTCACTCACTCACTCACTCACTCACTCACTCACTCACTCACTCACTCACTCACTCACTCACTCACTCATTCATCCACGTAAACAACCACCGAGCCACACATCTAGCCACCCAGAAACCCCAACTATCCCCACCACTGACACCATCTATGCACTCAATCATTCTTCAGTCCACGTGCATGCACCCTAATAGAACAACTGAGAGCTCCAACCTCTTATGGTGTATTCTAATCCTCACATCCCAACTCACTGGACACCACCACCACCACCACCACCACCACCACCACCACCACCACCACGGCGCAACCGTGTGCCCGCTTGCATCAAACCGCCCCACTCCTCGTGCCACCCAACACCAGGCCATGTCACGCCCTGTCGCGCAGTATTTAGCGCATATATATCACTTGTATCACTTTTATTTGGGCTACAACTTATAGATTTGCGGGCCAGCTGACGTATCGATACGGAAAATCCGATGGACTCATCTCATTTGATTAAACGCTGGAGCGCGCCTTCAGTCTGGCAGTAAATGCTCGGCTAAATTAGGAATTATTGGTTTACCCAAGAAAACTTGAGACAAATTTATTGATCGGCGTTAACCTTTTCAGCGATGATCTTCCAGATTACCGATCTGAAGACAAGTACACAAGCAAGCTGTTGGCTATTTTGTAGCTGATTTTCAAGAAACCTTTTGCTCATATGTGCAACAACAGCTCCCAGCCAAACACATTTTTATTCACCAGAAGGTATGCTGTGCCAACTTGTGAATCCAGTATTGCGAGTAGACTGTATGGTTGAAATGGTTCCTGGAGCTTAACCCATGCTCATGCCAGGTAAATCGCGTGTGTTGTTCGGCTCGTTGATAAGACGATTCTATGTGTTTCAATCTGGACACCGATCATCCACCCTCCTAGTCCTACAATGTGTCAAAGTCGTAGAATTCCCTCTCTGCATTGTACTCTAAGGTGTTCAAACCCATAAATCAAATAATCAAAATCTGTTACGATTCCAGAACTTGTAGAAGCAGATTGCTGTCAAATCCACTTGGAAATCTAGCACAAATTAACTGCAGTGTTACTTGGGCATTAGGGTACCTTCAAAGTTAGAGTTAAGGGTGTATTTGTTTTGTCAATAGGACACGATTTAACATTAACCTTTAATTCGACCAATTTGATCCACCTATCTATATGTCCGCCAATCAAACTGCGTTTCTGGCAATATATACGGCCGTAAATCCAATCAACGGTAACCGAGCCAGTCATTCCGGTGACCAATTTTCAAAAAATAATCTTCACTTGGCCTGTAGGTAGACATTCGATAAGCAAATATTTTAATTTTTTGACAAAATTTCGTCACTAAAGGGTTAACGGTGTGAGTTACACCCTGCCCACTTCTAGCTAAGCTCCGCCCACTTTGTACGCGTATTCAAAACTCGAACTCGATGTATGCGCGGTGAAGAGTGAATTACCGGAATCCCGATTTCAAGGCGTATAGGTATGCTGTTGAATATTTTTGAAAGCAATTGGACTGGCGAATGTTGTTGCATATTGTTGTAGTTTCAAAATATTCAACAGACTGTTTATAAAATTACAAATCCACCAAAGGCATACAAATCATACACCTGACGGAATAATAATACGCATTATGATTGTGACGTCAGCTACCTAGTGACGTATTTGATTATAATGTCAGATTCTTTAGTGAGTGACAGATCGCCAACACTCCGTCCCAATCCCTAGCCAACCACCACCCCATCCACTTCAATTGGTAAATCACTATGCAGGACATCTTAGGACCTAGTTAGTATATCCAAGATTTCACTGGCATATTTTGGCCATCCATAAATCGCTAATGTTAGTCGAGTTAGTTGAGTGTTAGTAGCGTTTGATGGGATTTATGCTATTCATTCGGTTGTTTTACAAAGTGAACCGCATCAGTCTATCTACAGTATATCTCCAAAATAATGTGGATTGTTTCAAGAACGAAATAGTTGTCTTCCAATCCAATTATGTTCAAAATATCCAACAGAAAATGTTTTACTAACATGATTGTGCTTTTGTTTTGGAAACATTCAAATTTATTTATGAGCTATATATATTGTAGCACCATGTTTCTAACTTGGAAATAGGTTGTGCTCAATACTTATTTCTAAACATTTTAAAATTATGCAATTAATAAAAACAATACAATCTTCTAATTCGGTTGAGATATATGATCATCATGTGCCATCCCTGCATTGATTCGTGCGTAACAGACCATTTTACCTCCATTTCAGCTGCATACTTTGCTGTTTCAGTCAGGAGGTTACCTGTGCCGGATCCATTATTTTTCTCTTCAATATTTACTAGAGAAACAGCGTTTGCAAGTTCGTTGGTTAATTCTCTTCTCCGAAATGAATTGACCACTGCAATCGAAGAGACCATACTTTTGAAGGGAAGATGGTCCGCAATGGACGCTTGCTCTGATTAAGTTGTTAGCCTGCGGGCTCTGGTTCCTGTGCGCTCCAAGCTCGCGTGTTTCACCCAATTTACTCATATTCACCATGTACAATCCATATGGTCGGGTAATTAGACAAGATTGATGGATAGTTAGGCGCAAAGCTGATTAGTTCTATACCAGAACATCGACGCTTTCCGAAAACAAAAATCTTCTGGACCGATCGCGTGTGTCCCGCTATAGACAGGTTTGGTGGTAAGTGTCGCTGTAGAAATGCTGTTTTGCAACAAGTCGATTGACTGCCTTCAGGTGCTATACGTCGATGGTACATTTAAATAGGTGGGCGTACAAGCACACATTTTAAAGAGGCGCCGGCATATTTGTGGCCCCTAATGGAAATGGTTCCCTCGTACCTGCCTCTTTCGAACCTCTGAGTGTATTTTTCATTTCAATGGACGTTTCCGGTTTTAGCTATGCCCCGCCCATCACTAGTTAAGCTCCGCCCACACCTCTCTCGTGTTGGGATCGATCGGTCTCTGGATACCCTAAAACTATCGATTTTCAAAAAACTACACAGGTAAGTCGTTGAATATTTTGAAACTAATTTGCCTGGGTGCTGTTGCTGCCTATGCAGCAACAGCATCCAGGCAAATTAGTTTCACAATATTCAACAGCATGTTTGTTAAATAGCATACAATTTAAAAGACATACAATTCATACAACGTGTCGGACTGTTTGAGATTTGATGACGGTCTATATGGAACCCTTTGTGACGTAATGGGTGTGACGTCATCATACACGTGCTGAGCTGATTATGACGTCACACGAGGTCAGATGATGGATGGATACTCTGGAAAGGTGAATTCAGTGTCAAACTGACATGCTCTTCCAAACAATCAGCCTCAGGTTCTATCACATTATACAAAAAGAGTTTTCGGATTTTCCAGATTTCTTGGATTTTCAGTACTTTTAAAATCACGATCATAGTACTGGACACCTATTTTTCGGCCATACCTTTCCTCGTGTAACTATTTGATCCAAATCTGACGAATAGTTTCCGAGGTATCCGTAGAACTGGAATGTGATTCGATCAGGATCGGTGTTTTCTATATCCGGATGACGTAAACCGTCTAGAAGGCACCCGTAGCTGTAAGATCATTTGCTGCATTAACATTTGAGCTAAATCGGGATAGTATCCACGCCCAGACATGGAAAGACGCACGTGGACAGAGCCACATACACACGCACGTAACCCCATACACACATGGACGCACGCGAGCACGCGCACGCATCTCACACACGCGCTCACACGCGAGCACGTGCCCCAGAGAGACGCGAATGCAATACCCATTTCTCATTACGGGCGTGGGTCATTACTGGCTTCTAGTCAAATAAGGCCACCCACTCTTCCGGCTTCATTAGTACTAGAACAATTCGAGTACCGTACCAAGCCGCCGTCGCAGTATCCTTGTTTGGTGAGGTTATATTTGAGAATGCAAACCTTTTCCATGTCGGAGATTATAATGTACTTGTTACAAGGCAAGTATGTGATCACAAGGAAGAATGTTTGACCGGCCCCATTATCCGAGGAAACCAGAGAGCATTCACTCGATCACGCGTAGAGGATTTTGCGGGAACAATTCCGGTTCCATTATAAATGCCCGGGTTTTCCTTGAACCGTGATCGTAAAATGTTCGCCATTATTGTCGTCGCCATTAGATAAATATTGCCCTCGTCGTTTGCAGACAGAGCTTGAATACGGACAGTTTTCACATTACAGACATGATTATCAATGTCCTTGCATTATCGTCCATGCAAAGTGAAGGCTTTGCAATGTTTAAAATGTACATGTTTAACTGCTATGCAGCCAACTTTGTATCGAATGGAGTAGTGGATGAGTCAACAGACCCTTCCATTTTATCCATCAATTATATGACGTCATAATTAACAACGTGGCGTGTATGCTAATGTGATAATCAATGACCTCATGAATGATTTACATAAGTTCGTCTCGAACGCTTAATTGACGACGGACTAAGCGATGTTGAGCGAATTTTACTTTTACTATTTAATCAACTTTCAGTTGAATATATTGAAACTAATTTGACTGGACGATCTTGCTACCATAGGCAGCAACAGCGCCGAGATAAAGTAGTTTCAAAATATCCAACAGCTTACCCGTAAAGTTTCCCTGAGATGCATAGTTATTGAGTTCAGGGATCGATCGACCGTAACACCGCCGGAGTATGGGTGTAGCGTAGCTAGAGATGGGCGGGGAATAGCTAAAACTGGATTCCTCTATTGCCATATCGTTAAATAACGTTACATAATAGTTTGCTAATAGTATATGAAAAGCTAATAAGGAGCTGATGTATACAACATTGGTGAACACGGTGGATGGTGTCCAGGTCACAGTATTGCATACCGTGGATGGTGACCTGGTCACGATTTTGAATACCGTGGATGGTGGCCTGGTCACAGTATTGAATACGATGGATGGTGACATGGACACGGTATTAAATACGGTGGACGGTGATCTCGTCACGGTATTGAATATCGTGGATGGCCACCTAGTCACAATATTGAATACCGTGAATGGTGACCTGGTCACAGTATTGAATACCATGGATGGTGACCTGCTCACAGTATTTACACACAAGCAGAATCGGTTGGCCTGTTGAGATCTGAATTCCCAGAATCTCAATTCCAAGGTTAGTATATACAAGTAAGTTGCTGAAGATTTTGAAGCTATTTTGACAGGAATGTGTTGCTGCCATAAGCAGCAAAATATTAAAGGGATGCTAATCTCATCTCAAATATTATATTGCACCGGCAGATTAGGTTTTATAGATTCTATATCATGTACATCCTGTTACATTCCCGGTTCTCTATCAGAAGAACCTGCGTTGTACTATCGGGTAAATGTTGAACAGTGATCGCTACAATTTTTCCTCCTTAATTGACGGTGCGTGATGTAATGCGAGTGCCAATGCGTGTACTATTCATCTCGTTGAATATTTTGAAACTAATTTAACTGGAGGTTGTTGTTGCCTATGGCAGCAACAACTTACAGTCAAATTAGTTTCAAAATATTCAACAATTTACCTGTATGATTGCTTTTGCCACATTACCAAACAAAAGCTGACAGCTGACACGATGACTGAGCGCTTATTCCAAGGCAGATTGGTTGAAAGATAAATCATGGCAGCCGCTATAGGCTGTAGACATGCGCCAACATTTATCTACTGAAGCCTGAATATCTTTCATTGTCGGTAAGATAAAAAGTTAAAATGTTATGGATAGCTTATTTGTGGCAAATTCTATCACCTGAATGGTTACCAATAGATACCATGAGATGTCCTTTAAAGTCGAATTAGATTCAAAATATTCAAAACAATGTTTAGTAAATGGTGCATTCATCAAAGACACACGTCATGGCAGTACACTTCATCCACGTCATGACAGTCTTTTCGAAACGTGTGATGAAGCTATTCGACGTCAGCTAGCGTATGGCGACGTATTGGATTATGACAGAGGACACATGAGAGACAGGCCCAGCGTACTGAAATAGAATATAGGAATCTGAAGCTGCTGTGAAATATGTGTTAAATGGACAAAGGATAGAAAGCTTCCCGTACGCATTTCCTTCCTATTCTCCTACCTATAGAACTGGTGGCTGCATTTCACTGCGCAACAATAGGACCTAGATAGGTCACTGACTACAGTATGGGGTAAATGAGTACAGCAGTAAATCACGTATAGTAACGGCGTATTGCCGACTAACGACAATGGTGGCTTGCCAAGGGATACTTTACCATTGATTATAGCTCACCAATGACAAATTGAGAACAGTATTGCATGCGATCCCGGCATGATAAACCAAATGGTTCTCGTCAACACCATCAATGAGTGCAACCCACGTACATTATCTATAAAGGTCGAGGTAGGCCTACCTCTGATGCAAATTTATGATCTCTCTGATACAATAATAAGACAACAGAAAATATGATGAATGGTACTATTAATGGTAAAATTGGCTGAATTGATTGTAGCTTCCAGACTATCATGGCAGGGTTGATTGATTTCTAAAATGAAGTGCATTACGTCACATCTATGATGACGGCACATGTATGATGACGTCACAATCATAATTGACAGAGAATACGCCATCCTGTACCTGTCATACTCCATCAAGTATACCAATGCTATGTCTGATAGGTTTACTACTGCGTGCTGTCAAATTAGTTTCAAAATATTCAACAGGTTATCTATATAAATACGGTACCTTGAAATGGGATTCTGAGAATGCAAGGGTTCAACGTAGATACATCGATCACAAAACGCGCAAAACATGAACGGAGTAGTTACGCGTGGAGCTGTACGTTATTGTTGGGCATCTGTACGTTATTGTTCTAGAACAAAAGAATTATGGATTCTTTTGTTCTCGATAAAATGGCGTACAGCTGCCCAAACAATGATGTACGTGTACGTGATTGTGTTTTATCTAACAATGTCGTCAATGGGGGCGTAGAGAGACCTATTTCGTCCACGTGTATAACAAAATAATGCATATATGTGATCTAATAATTTGGGGTGAATAGTGTCATAAAATTGATATAGTCTAAATGAGAATGTCTTCCCTGAATTTAGAAGAATGGTGTGTTAGTAGACGTGTCTTTTGCGGTGTACTTGTAAATAACAAAAATAGTAACCCCTAAAAGTTTGGTATTTTACGTTTTAAACTAGCTGCGTGCACCCCACCCCCTCTGGCGTTAGCTACTGAGGTATATGGGTTAAAATATAAGACGTATAGGTGGTCGTATAATCGAGGTGAGGAGGAGGAGGAGGGCTGAGGTTCGCGGCCGGCATCTGCCTGGCGCGTATTTTTTCACTGCACGTGAGCTTAAATAGAACGGCTTTATTCACCAGGTAATTGTCAGATCTCTGAAGTTTAATATTTGTTCTTTTAACATTCTTAATATTTACTTATTGAGTATAGATTGTAAAAGAATAATTAAAAAGAATATTTGATCAACGAGAAGTAAATAAGTGTGCGTTAAAGACATTACATGTTATTACCTTGCAAAATGGCAGCTAATTTAAGGGACAGAGTTAACGAATGTGAAAATGCCGTTAATGCGATTTTGCAGCAGATGCATGACTCTGATGTCGTTGGATTAAACTGGATCTACCCTTTTCAACTGATGAACATGCTGATAACCTTACATTTTTGGATGCTACGTTTTATCATCCTGACGTTACAATTCCACAAATGTGTGCATCTGATGAGCATAATGACATTGCAGTAAGTAATGTAAATTAAAGCAATGACAACTCTGTATTTGTTCCTGATTACTGCGAAGTCATTCCTGAACTGACCATTATGAATACTGATGCGTCGGTATTCAATTATCCAGATCATTTTTATGATTATGGAGTTGATGTATTCCCAAGTATGGAGTCTGTGGGATCCGTTGATAGAGCAGAAAATGTGCGTAACTTAAATTGTATGGATGATAAAGCTGTATATCAGCCTACTCATGACATCGAAGACTTAATTCCTGAATTATTTATTCCCGTGTCATCCTTTAGCATTTATCCTCAGAATATTATTGATTATGACATAAACGTGCCTACTGATCATGCTTCTACCGATGATCTAGCCGCTCATACGAGAACTGAACTATATATTCCTCATATTAGTACCGTACCATCATCATCATCATTATCATCATTTTTCAATTATCCTCATAATGTTTATGAATATGACGTAATCGAACCTATCCATTCTGCTTCAACCAACGTACGTGATGGACACGACCTAAATTTGTTTGATGTTGCGCCAGTTCCTGACTGCATTGCGTCTTCTCCTAATGACCTATCCCTGGATTTAGCTCGCCTTCCTAATGATGATAATTCTGCTTAACTGCTTATTATTGCTGTGATGTAATCATTCCTACTCAAAAAATTCTTATTGATATGCATGCAAATCATACAGAAGATGAATTTAGGCTCATCGCTGATGAAATCGCTCATTGTATATCGGAGAATATAATGCTTACCAAAGACCTTCTTAATCATTATTTACAATGCATTCGCTGTGAGTACCCTCAAATTGGAAGGTCGGTATTTGATTATACTGACTATATATCTGTGGAGACTGTGCACAAATACCGCAGTAAAATGTATGGTATTGAAGGTACTGAATAGAAAGTATTTTTAGCAGTTATCCTATAGCTGATACACCACTTACTCATTCTGAGTTCGTGTCTGGTGCCTTTCAACCTTTGCTAGATATGTATAGCGAAAAAATAAATCTCAGCCGAAAGACCACATGAGAATCAAGTTGATGCACCCTTCTTTGGAAATGCCAATAGCCATGGATTTTAGGCTATGGAATGAAATTATGCCTGACGTAATTTTAGAATCAGTGGAAAAAGTTATTCAATCAAACACTGATGGTAGGTTATCAGAAGATTTTGAATTTCACGTTTTCACGTAGAGGGCTACTACTCAGGTGGGCGAAATGATACTCTCCTAGGTTCGACCAATACTATACATTTAAATTTATTGAATTTACCTTTATCTGATATAGATGCACACATCGATATTAAAAAATGTATTATACCCATTTGCGCTGAATATACATTCTGTTTCGCGGCAGGAATATTTTTAGGAATAAAATGTATTGAGAAAATGAGCAAACTAATCTCTACATGTGGATGGCGTAATTTGATACGCAATAAAACATATTTGACGCATATGGCACGTGAGTATCATACAGCTTGCTTTATTCCTGAACATGAAATTAATAGTACTGATTGGTATTAATTTCAGGAACACTTTCCCAATCAATTTTCTATTCAAGTCTACTCAGAGTCGACACATGTATACGTATTCGGTAGTGATTTCATGAGTGTACCATGTATCAAACCTATGCATTCATAATGCGCTAATCATATGTCCTTGATCACGTCTATCGCCGCATTTCTTATGGTACGTAATCACTATATACAGTGTAATGCATCATACGCTAGTGATCACACATGCACAGTGCGGTGTCGTAGTTGTATGACCCCTTATTCTGATAAAGGATCTTGTATTTCTACAGGTGCTTTGCATAAAATAATGTGTAATGATTGCCATTGGAAGTATTATAACCATTAATGTATGGCGAACCACCTCTCTAATGAGACCTGTGAAATCGTGAAGGTGTGTCCCCATTGTTTCATTCGCATTCATAAAGATGGTGATGACCACGGTCGTGGTATGACAAAATGTTACGCGTGTAAAGAGAAGTTTGTCATTACTGAAAATCACACATGTTATCATATAGTAATTGAAGAACCTATATTGTCATTATCCCATGCACACTCTATACATAAGGATGCTGACATTTGTAAATATGAAGATTTTCAAAAATAAATTATTTACGATACAGAAACATATTTATCGCCTATTGAAAGTAGCAATACTAATATTCTTGCAGAGCATAAAGTTAATTTCGTGGTAGCCAATGGTATGTTGTGATGCATGCATCAACCAACCGCTCGAAGACCATTGCTCTACATGTCATCGAGGCATGAATTATGGATATTTTCACTTTCATGGTTTAGACGCAGTGGATCAGTTCTTTAGCTGGCTGACACGTGTTAAGGCTATGTATGCTGGCAAAAAATTCAATAGATAATATGTTTTCTCTGACTATTTCGTGATCATGCACAATGCTCGCATCTGTGATTCTCTTTTACTCCTTCAATGCATTTGCAAAACCGCTAACATACACCTTAAACCTATAAACAGTACTATGCGTGGCTATGCAGTTCTCTCATTTGACATAGGCAATATACGTTTTATCGATTCCATAAACTTTTTTCCTCTTTCATTGCGTAAGATGGGCGATGCTTTTAATTTTCCTGTTCATAAGTGGGCATTTCTCCATCAGCTCAACATGCCTCAATATTGGGGAAAGGTAATACTATTTCCCAAGAGGGAGCTATTCTGTCCACAAAATATGAATGTGAATGAATTGATTGAATTTGATTGCTGATACACCGAACAGATATCTAGACACGAGCACTACGATGTTGATAAAAATCTCATCGAATATTGTAATGATGACGTAACTGTATTACGTTTAGCCATGTCTAGATTTAAGACTTTAATTTCTGAATCGATCACCGATACTAACTTAGGATTTCAAGCTCGCAGAATAATAATGGCTGAAAGTACAACAGTACAATTAATGCGGCGCATACACAGTGACATGTTTCTGCAGGACCGATTCCTTCTCGGTTCTGTAGATTTAAGAGTATGTCAACAGCGGAGTAAAGGTGTCTTTGCCAGTATGGCTGCAGTAGGAGTGAGGCCTAAACTGAAAATATTGTCTGCTAACTTATTTGTACGCAAAGTTATTCTATTAGCAGATCTGCTAGTGGTGCATGCAGTTACAGACAGACAAGCATATACTATCCTATTAAATGTGTAGTGTGTAAGACTTTTACTGTACCTAATGGCGCTATGCCCATTGGTAGAGATACTATATTTATTGGATAGCTTCCTACTAGAGTAGTATTCACTTTTCTACCAAATGATGCATATAATGGGGTGGTACAGTAAAATCTGTTCAAGTTTGATAACAATAACACTACCTACGCTACATGTTATATAAATGGGGAAGAGATTAAAACATCACAAATACAGACTTTTTTTAGTGACAACATTTACTCTGACGCTTATTTCTCAATATTCAGCGGTACTGGGGTGTTATTCAAAGTTACCTGATAAGTAAGCCACAGTTCAGACTCGGAACCCTGCTGTTTGCATGTGATTTTAAACCAGATCTAGCTGATTCAGATCATCGCTACCCTACACGCACTGGTTTGTTAAGGGTGTTTTTCCATTTTGCTCAAGCTCTTTCCACTACAACCAACATAATGTGTTAAACTGAATTTTATAATACAGTAGAAATTGGATCAGACTTTAACGTACTAACAGATTATTAAAACATATGTCGAATACATTTGAAATAGAGGATCTATTATTCAGTGACAATAAAATGCCTGAACAATTTCTCTGCATTTTTCCAATTGACAATGTGCCTATGCATAGTAAATATCGCCTGGCTTCATTAGTAATAAACACACATCCCCGTAATAAATCTGGACAGCAATGGGTGGCGGTTTATTACACTAGAAATGGAAATGCTGAATGCGTCGATCCTTATAGAAGACGCCCTTCAGATGGAAGAATGATATCAAATGTGCAAAATGGACGCCATGCGTGTGTTTATTATTTCAACAATGATCGTGTTCAACCAGCAACGATGACTACTTGCGGATATTATTGTGTATATTTCTTTTATCATCGTTCGAGAGGTGTACAAATGAAGCATATATTATGGGCGCTAATAAACAGAGACAAAAATGACACTATAGTGAAATGTGTGATGCGCAGGATTATGAATAAACAGAGAAAAAATATCATGCTTAATGTTTAATTATTTGTCTGCTATGTTTTCATTAAGAATATAATTATTACGAATAAATGTCCGTAATATTTATTTATCATAAAAATGTATCGGCTTTTTTTGAATAAGTTTATTATTTCTTCGCGTTCCCTTAACCTCTTCCTCTATCACCCCTCAACCACCATCCATAATTATCACCATTTTTTTATACACACCAGTGGAAGAACACATTTTAATGCGAAAGCATTCCGATAATGGTTAACGAATAATGTTACACTAGGAGCATGCAGCGCCCCACAATGATAACAAATCAATACACTAATTAATCATATTCGCATGAATTATTGGCTAATATGTGTGGTTTTAATATCTGAATGCGGGAAACTGTATGACATGTTCTCATCCGTAATTGAATTCTGTGTATTAATGACACTCATATCAATTCTAGTTTCTATAAAATAATGCCACTCAAACATCTATGGCATGAAGAAATGAATTTTGTACATGCAATTGTCTGCATAGTTATGTTCTGAAATCCAGAAGATGTTAATTTTAAGCGTTGGAAAAAACCCATATGGCTGAAATAAGTGCGTGTTCAGATTGGAAAGTTAGTTTCACTGACAGCATTCATATTTTAGCTATAAAAGGGAAATGCACGCTACCAGTAAGGCATTCATCTTTTTGAATTTGCAAAGTGCAAATGGAAAACAAATCTCTATTATGCAATCGCTGGTAAACAATCGGCTCTATACTGATTAGGTGTAGATGCGTGGAGTGGAACAGATATAACGAAGTACCGGTTCAGCAGCCATTTAAAAAGGTAATGCGCGGAATCCAGAACCGCTGGAGAGAATATCTAACAGAACTGGATGAACGTAATTAAAACAAATGGCTGAATATGAAGTATCAACTTCGTTATCATTGCTGCATACATACACGACATATGCACGCATGTATACGGTGCATAAAAGACGCACGCACGCACACATACACGATGTACAGGCGAATGAAACAGAGAATACATACATGGGTATGCTTAGAGGAGGCAGGGCACGCATGTGGCACTATGCGTGAGAGGGTATGCCAGTATGTGTGATTGTGTATGTGTTGTCGCGTGAGGTGCGTGTGTGTGTGGGGTGCATATGCGATAGCACGTAGGACACCCTTATGCCATGGAAGATGGTTCAGAACCAGATTCCGACAGTACAGGTGCGTAGTGTTCTACCACGTATTCCACAGTAAGGTGAATAATGATACGCCTTTCATCGTGGTCATGTGTGGTTTCATAACTTAATATACCAGTGCCATTATTAGATCAAATGGTGGCCGAGAGATCATAGGCATGGTCTAACATCAGAAAAGCTGGCCTGTTTGAAGCGTCCATGTTTAATGTTAACATGAGCAATGCGATGCACGAAGGAAAAAACATAGTATTTATACATATATTCACGCATAATTCCACCCCCTTATAAATATGCACAATCTCTAGCGTGAAATCCAAAACAAGATATTCGAGTAATTGATGACGGAACAAGTCCATATGTCCACTCGGTTAAGAACTGGGAAACGAATTGCGCACGAGTGTGAACAATAATGCAAACCAAAACATGTAACGGTATAAATTGCAGTATTTATTCCATTCAAAATTGTACACAAAACTGTCAAGAGAAGCACACATTCATAGCTACAAAGAGAAAAACACTTTATCTCCTGGTGAGTGAACTAGACGATAATTTAATAGTAATTTTGAATTACTAAATATTTCTAAAATATAATGCCTAGAACAAGACGTGTGGTACAAATAAGTACTGTGTACGTTTTTTCATTATTCCTTGACATGTGTCATGTTTGTATCTCGATTAAGGACATATCTCACGGCTAATGCGTCACTGATGAATGGTTAAATTAAACTTTTACTACGGGTGAAAAATAATCTTTTTATCATACAGAATGAAAGGATATCGATCGCTTGAGCTCACAACTATTAGGAGTCCTTAAATGCGTGAATCATTGCTTTCAGACGCATATTACTGATATTTTGTCGTAAACGAGACAATGACATCGAGCGGCAACAAAATCTAACCGCTGACGTTATTGCACACACTATATCACAGCACCTATTAAGTATTTAAAAAACAACTTGCCCGTAAAACGATGTCGGTTAAGCCACCAACAACTTACAGTCAAATCGTGTATTATTATAATCACATATATACATTATTTTATTATACACATGGACAAAATTGTTCTCTCTACACCACCACCCCCAACCCTCTCGACGACATTGTTAAATAAAATACAATCACGTATAGCCGCACAACAATCACCTACAGACGACACACAGTAAAAGAATTTCAGTTTCATGGGGGTCTGTACATAATTGTTTGGGCAGCTGTACGTCATTGTTTGGGCAGCTGTACGTCATTGTGTTGGCAGCTGTACGTCATTGTTCAAGAACAAAAGAATCCATAATTATTTTGTTCCAGAACAATAGCGTACCGATCCACAACAATAACGTACATCCCCACACGTAACTGCTGAACGGAGTTTAACTAGGAAGTGGTGGACATAGCCAAAATATTCCTCTGTTATGCCATTTTGGAACCGAACACGGCAGTTAAAAGTGTCAATAATAACAGAATTTCAATAATGAGTGTGCAAAATACATGTTTGTATAACTAACAGTCCCCTATTAGATAGCGACACTTAAGGATTAGAGACATATGGCTTACATATGATATACCTCACATGCTAAAATGAACAACTAATCAAACAGTCACTTGATTGTTATTGCTCTCTCTCTCTCTCTCTCTCTCTCTCTCTCTCTCTCTCTCTCTCTCTCTCTCTCTCTATTAGCGATTTTTGAACAGAGTCTCGGGTCTACCGCTGGTCTTGGACGCCCTCTCCTCTTCCCGCAGCTGCGGGGACTTCGGCGCCTCTACCCCCCCCCCCCCCCACCCCTCTCTCTCTCTCTCTCCTCTCTTCTCTCTCTCTCTGAATTCTTCACTCACTTATTCGGGCATGCACATGATTGATTGCTTTATTACTTCATTCACTCACTATCCGATTATTTTTTCCCTATTTGGTTGGTCACCTGATCGACTATATGAGGATAAGGACACACATATTGAGTGCCCGATAGATCCTGCCTCCTAGACACATGCGTCATTAGTACGTAGACATATAAAATGGTTACAGAAATAGACTTCTTATAGCACCGGATATTTCGCAGACACTCCATACTCAATTAGCTAATTCCACGAATAGCTGCAAAGACCTGATTCGCTAATACCGATGCATAACAAATGCCCGCTACTCAATAGGTCACTGGTTGAACTTATGATGGCATCGACATCAATTCATCATATTCCATTGAGTAGCATTCATTAAAACATGTCCTATTATTGATTTTATTTCTCACTAATAAGGTTACGTGACAGCAACATATGCCTCTCTCTCTCTTTCTCTCTCTATCTACCTCTCTCTCTCTCTCTTCTCTCTCTCTCTCTCTCTCTCTCTCTCTCTCTCTCTCTCTCTCTCTCTCGACGTTAACACCCACCACCCACTCTGGCATGGCCAGTATGCTGCCTGAAAGACATAGGCAGTCACTACTCCAGACAAATTCGTTTCAAAATAACCAACCGCTTGCATCGGCAATGATAGCAATTCATCTTCCCTAGTTTACCTATCCAGCATTTGACGTCATAATCAATTAAGTGACGTGTAGACTGGCGTCATAATCATGACGTCAGAAATGATTACAAATAGTCCCTCTTTAACGCGTAATAGTCTGACACGTTGTACGAATTGTATGTCTTTGCTATCTAATAAACTTGCTGTTGAATATTTTGAAATAATATTTTGAAAATAATTTGACTGGGCGTTGTTGCTGCCATAGGCAGCAACAGTACTAGTGGGTTTAATTTCAAAATAGTCAACAGCTTACCTGTATAGTTTTCTGGAAATTGATAGTCATGGAGTCCATCCAACGTTCAAAGTATATAAATCGATTCCAACGCGCGCGCAAAGTATTAGGTGCTTAGCTAGAAGTGTGACATCCATTTCTAGCTACGCTCCGCCCATGCTTTTCGCAATTTGGGATCGATTTCTAGTTTGAATCCTGATTTCCCAAAATCACAATTTTGTGGTAACTATACAACTAACATGTTGAACATTTTGAAACTAATTTGACTGGCCGAAGTCGTTGCCTATGGCAACAACAGAGTCCAGTCAAATTAGTTTCAAATTATTCAACATAGTGTTTGATTAAATAGTAAAGGCATACAATTCGTAGAACTAACGGACTATTCAATGTTCCTGACGGTCATATTTAGTAGTTACGCCATTCATTACGCATTTTGCAATATGACGTAATTGATTATGACGTCATATACTTGACTACGAAATCGGATTCATCGAGTGGGCTTGGCATAGCTAGAAATTAATCACACCATTCCCCAGTGATCGGAATGGCGCTATAACATGGATTTCACTGGTTTCAGAAATAACTCCAGCTAGTAACATGTATTTTCGGAATCAACAAACGGTGTCTGAATTACAGAGTGAATACAGACAACCTTCAGCGGCCATAGCTTATAATTACTGTCAGAAATGGCTTTTATTCTAACATTATATCTTCATTGTAGTGCGGCCATTAGCAGGGAGAAATGTGTTATTCTGACGTTGTCTGACAGTAGAGTGACGTATTCAGATTCTGTGTTTAAATGATTTTTTATTTGTGCAATTTTCTCAGATAAGATACCAATGTGACGACGAATGTGTTGTTGTTGTTGTTGTTGTTGTTGTTGTTGTTGTTGTTGTTGTTTGGTGGTGGTGGTGGTGATGGTGGTGGTGGTGGTGGTGGTGGTGGTGATGGTGATGGTGGTGGTGATGGTGGTGGCGGCGGTGGTGGGTGTGGTGATGCTGGTGCTGGTGGTAGTAGAAATGGTGGTGACTGGATGATGGCGGCTGCGCTGGGGGTTCTTTGTGGTGGTGGTAATGATGATGGTGATGATGATAATGCCCCTCTATATCCATTTCTATATCTAATCCAGCAGATCCTATTAAGCATAATATGTGGACATGTAATGCTTAATTAAATCGTCCTTGAGACACTTATCTTAAGAACATATGTTTTACCAAGTTTTATACGGAGCTCTAATCGATTCACTAAGACTAATAAATCTAGGAATGAGCCAAGGAAAGAACAGCTGGCACTTGGTGAACATAGAAATCAATTTAAATTCGCAACAGTGCGTTGTGCTTTATCTGCTTCCCTGGATTAAAGACTGGAAGATAGCACCATGGTTTAAAATGCGCTTTGAGTACCCTCAATTTTAAAACACTGAATCACTGGTGACATCACGTCGCAAAATCACCTAATATATGTCGGATCGTTAACAAAGTTATTTCTTGTCGTGTTATTGGATGGGGAAAGAGTATAGTAGTATAGCTCTTCAGCTAAGAGGGTGTAATGATCAATCATTCTGCATTAGCATTTCTGTCGAATGCTATGTCACTAATTTGAAATGCGCAATGGATATTTTACTCATTTACTGCTTTAACTATCATTGATCCCTTTCCTGGCTGTTCTCAAAGTATTTTCACACACAATGTAACATTTCCATTCCACAGAGATTCTTGGAAAGACATAATAACTTTAACCAGGCGTGGTTAAACTGTTCAATGGACATTTGCAGTTTATCCATCTATCATATGACGTCATAATCAACTACGTTACGTCTTGGGTGCCGTCATAACCATTACGTCATGACTGACTCGAATTAGTCCGTATTATATGCTTAATAGTCAGGCAGGTTGTGTGAATTGTATATCTTTACTATTTTCTATACATGCTGTCAACTATTTTGAAACTAATTTGACTTGGCGCCGTTGCTGCCATACGCCCATGTACGCGACACCACAGATTTCATCAACAAACTTGAAGCCACGGGTTGGTCCCAGATGACGCCATCCTGGTCACGATTGGATTAATCCAAACACGGGAAAGTGTGGGTGGAACTTAGCCAGAGATGGGCGGTGCATAGCTAAACTGATTCATCCATTAGTTGCGTTCTGTTCCAACAAGTTTCTCTTTATTATGTCAGATCCCGCTATGCTCGTATATTGATGTAGCCACTTTCAAAACTCCATCCATAGCGTTATAATGGTACGGCATTAGAAAGTTAATGGCTTTCCTTCCCTCCTCACTTTTCTCAAGATGATTATCCTTCTGTATACTAGTATGGTTTCACACAACTTGTCAATCATTTGGTAAGAAACACCAATACAGCGCTGGCAAAGGTTACACGATATTGACATTTGAAGATATGCTTCCGAAAACATGTCATAGTCGCGTCATTTACTAATCCTCAGCATCAAATTTTTTTGATAAGTGAATTGTATTGCGAGATGTCATATCTATAGTAAGCTGATTTGTCCACTGCCTTCTTGATTATATTCTTCTTCTTCTTCTTTTTCGTCTTCTTCGCCTTCGACTATGCATTTATGCAAGGTTGCCAATGTTGATGACGAGCATAATCGGGCTAAGATCACCGTAGGTACCCCGGTTGCTCAGTTTCTCCCCCTTTGACCACAGGTCATAGCGCTGAGCACCAACAGTGTGAAACGACACCGTTTGTAACTTGGTAAATTTCCGAAAAACGTACCAATAGCGTAGTTTAGAAATGTTTAATTTTTATTCATTTGACTTGGTTGGAGATGATGAGTTTTAGAACTTGCCATGCTTAATCTAAAATGCATTCCCTGAAAATTATGTCCTCAATAACCCATATTCCCATATATTTGGTCAAGACCGTCACAAATTGTAAGGGGTGATGTTATCAAAATTAGGATACATATGCGCTGCATGTGCTGCAAAATTATCAACAACATATATAAGGGCAATTAATGAATACTATATCCACTTGTTAGCTGTAAAGATAGAATTTATGAATCCAAATGAAAGATTCTTTGTGGTGGTCTTAACGCATGTGACGGTCTTGACAAATTGTTATTGTCTTGACCTGAAATAATATAGAAATGCAAATTTCTCTGATATTGTGCAACGGAAGGTGTATTGATAACACAAAACAGCAGGACACATAAACTCATAAGGCAGCGCTGATGTAAAGAAATGTACACATTTCAATGACTTAAAAATAAGGAATGTGATGGTCTTGACTTTGCTGTGATGGTCGTCACAGTATGATGGGTGTATCGATGCTGTCACTTAGTTTTTCTCAGTGGATGAAATGATGCTGTGCTTATCAAAATAGGCTACCATTCGAAATATTCAGATTTATTATAGAAATGGATAAATGCATTTGGGATAACTAGGGCAATGATTCGGTCTTGACGTCTAATTAATATACTCTTCAACGTAACATGATTCAGATATAAAATGCCGCTTATACACTTACACTGTTGTGTTTTTTTCCGCCGTTTCAAGATAGTGTAACAGAAGAGCTATGACGGGGGTTATAACTGAATCATCGATTGATTGCGACACATTAAAGAATGGCTATATTTATGGGTTGTGACGGTCTTGAAAAAACGTTTCCTTCATCAGGTTTTGAAAATAGGTCTGTCTACTGCAAATTTTACGATGGCAGGAAATCATACAGCCGCTGTTTGGTCATTCCCATATATATATATATATATATATAGCACTGATTAGTGTGGCAGTATTGTTTACTAGAGGTGTTGATTATATAAGTTATATCATCTACACATTTTTATGTTTTAGTTCTAACATGTCAATTTTAAGCGTGGGACAAGATCCAATAAACAATTTCGTAAGTACAATTACGAATAGTTGCTGACAAAGACCTCTGACAGCATTTGGTAGGTTTTTCCTGAAATTGGCTTAGATATGATTGCTTTTAGGGTAGACGGCAGTGATCTTAGTATACATCCCTGCTTCGCGTCTTGAACCTGTATGGAAGTATGAATGTTAAAGCTGGAGAGGTGACCCATAATGAAGCGAGATAGAGAATCAGCCTAAATACAACACTAATGGTGATGAGTGATGGGTTCTGCGGCTGGAATGAGTAGGAATTTGTTTCAGCTGTCATTAGTTCTCCTTTTACCATTTTTCGTTGTGTCCTCTCCGTTGCGAGCATCAGAAGCGACTTCTGGATCTTCTTCGCCAGCATTGCTCCTAGATAATGCTTTTATATTCCGCAACGAACGCAGCAGAGGCCGATTTTTCCGGCTACGTGAAATAGTTACATGTAATCATTCAATAATTACACAACGAGCTATGGTCAAAATTGATCCCGAACCGAGTTAAAGGGAATTGATATGATCTACTGGGTCAATCAAATCTGACATTTTTCTGATCCTGTGTTTGTAAAGAAAATATATCCTGTCGACATGCAACGTGGTGAATCAATTGAACCATGCATTAACCTGGCAGCTATGATATGTGGGCGTATGACTACAGTGGACCGTGTAGATCGGCGTTAACTCTCCAATCTAAAGCATAGCTCAGACACGCGACTGACTATTTATTTCGTAGTCTCAAATTTGAGCTGTTCTTTTTGGGGTGCATGCACATGACAACTTATTTTAAAGAGAATCAACGAACAACGAGAACTCCAAATGAGATGTGCTATCAACAGGCCAAGCAATAACATATGCATATAGTACACGTTCTAAATGCATACGTACAATATGTTAACCTGTAAACATTAAGAGTCCTGCTAAGCTCAATCGCTAATAACGTGTCATTGCGGCCGGAAACCTACTCGGTAAACCTTGCATATGATGGCATAGATGCAGACACTCCAACTCATTCACTATGAAAGATGAAGGTTTTTTAGGAATGTGGATATGAGTTAGACTGCTTTCCATTAGCATCACATTCAGAAATTTAACTTTAATATAATCATACAAGAACGTTATCTTAGGTTCTCAAATTTATAACTGGGTATTGACAAACAACTCCAAGTTTAAGTCTAAGCTTATTGCTACACTGGGGGTGTTCGCATCTAGCCATTCTTGATTAAGGCTTACGAGACACTGTCAATATGATTATAATTGCCGCCAACTTATGGGGGTTTGGGTAGTGGGGTCAACTACGATAGAATGGAGGAATCCAGTTTTATCTATGCCACGCCCATCTTTATTTATGCTCTACACATACTTTGCCGTGTTGGAATCGATAAATCCCTGAACTGCCTGACCATACATTTTTAGAAAACTATAGCCATTGGTAGCTATTGAATATTTTTGGAACTAACTGAACTGGCGCTGTTACTAAAAAATAGTCAAATTAGTTTCAAAATATTTAACGGCATGTTTATTAAATAGTAAAGACATATAATTCGTCCAACAGCGCTAGTCCGTCTACGTCAATCATGGCGGCATTGATTATAACGTTATCCCACACGTCACGCAGTTGATTATTACGTCAATTGGTGGATGGATAAACTAGAAAGGTCCATTCGCTTCATCCATATCAGCATGGCCATTATAATTCGAACGAAGCTGTATAAGTCCACACATTCGCAGCTTCGAGCCATAAGAACACTCTGCCAACAGCAACAACGAGCAACCCAATACGGCAAATATTTAATCAGCAAAACAAACAATCAGAAATATTCTCACGACTCGAACACACGTGTCATGCG
>CM067366.1:75813633-75984206 GCA_034401795.1 Chaetoderma sp. LZ-2023a | reverse complement strand
CGCATGACACGTGTGTTGTCAGGAAGTATAGCGATCGATCGATCACAACACGAGCGAGGTGTGGTTGGAGTTTATATAGAGATAGGCGGGTAGATCTGCAAATGTAAAGGTCGAATTCGCTCTATCATATTACTATTTGCTCCTTCCTATATCGTTACAACTCGTCCGAGTGATACATGGGAAGGGCCTTTAAGATCGATTAACCAGATAGAAAGACCGCGTGGAGATAAAGCCTAAGTATGTTTCTAATTGGCCGTTTTCTGCACAGATGTACCTGACTGTCTGTGTGGGTGCATCTATATGAGAGTGTCTGTTATTATAAGTTTGGCATTTCTTCACCATATCTCAATTCCACATAATCCCAAATGTACGTAAGCTCTGTTTGCCAATACATAGTATTACTCCCATTCATCATTCATTACCACGCTGCTGACTTTGTAGCCGGGAACCAGCCCAATGACCTGCGTTATCAGGGGAACTGATGAGTGGCCTGTCTTGAAATTGATCTTTTTCACTTTTAGCTATGTCCCGCCCATCTCAATCTAAGCTCCATCCACACTACGTCCGTGTTGGGGTCGATCGAGCTCTGACTTCCCTGGCTATCCATTTCCAGGAAACTATAGAGTTAAGCTATTGAATACTTTGGAACTAATTTGATCTGTACAAAGTAAATATTCGCCTCACTTAACCCGTTAATGGCTACATTTTATCAAGGATATCAAAATATGTTTTTATTGAATGTTCATTTGCAAACTAAGAGAAGATTATGTCTGTGTACCCCCTAAAATGACTGGCTAGGTTCTCGAGCCAGTCATTCCAGTTGGACTGTGGGTATACCGGTATTACACCGAAAACAGGTACTATAACCTCAGTGGTGTGAATGGTGACTACTATTTTTTTTTTAAACAAAACCTGTAATTAAGAATGATTCCAGTCGTAAAAATAGTATTATCTTGGCCTGCAAATGGGCATCCACCAAGACCACTAAATAGATTGGTTTTGGCCAGCTACATCATGAAAAGTGTGGGTACATCGGGATACACACTTGGCAAACTATATAACTATGTTGTTATGATGTTGATTAGATGCGAGTTTATTTTATTCTCAACAAAACTACAGAGCTACAGAGAAAAAATATATACACAGTTTACGAATTTATACAACTAATTATGTCTATCATTACTAACAATTCTGGATTGATAGGCACATATATTATAGCACGCCAACCCTCTCGAACTGAAGTGCATATACAAATTAGACTTTCAAAATGGATATCTTTATATAACAGCTGTCAGAGCCCAAACTAAGACAACAGTTGGATCCATTTCAAGATATGCCCCGCCCATCTATTCCTAAGCTCCGCCCACGCTTTGTTTTATTTATATTGAACCCTGAATTCCCAGAATCTCATTTCAAGTGTAATTATACATGTAGGCTGTTGGCTATTTTGAAATTTATTTGACTTGTGCTGTTTCTGCACCCATTCAAATTCGTTTCATAATATTCAACATAGTGTTTTGTTATATTGTAAATCTATTAAAGGCAATTCTTAAACTTTACCGACTATGTCAGCATTATGACGGAGTATTCTCTGCTGAATATCATTGTGATGTCGGCCTACATGTGCCCTAATTGACTATGGCAGCGAAACTACGGAGTCGTTGTTATTATTCATATGCAACAGAAATACAACAGAAATAGCAGAAAAGAGAACAGATGAGACAGAGGGCGAGATGGAGATACAGAGTTAGAGAGATAGAGGGAGAAGGAGAGATGCGAGAGCAAGATATTTATATGGAGGGATTGTGGGAGAGAGGGAGAAAACCAGAGAGAGAAAGAGGGCGAGAGGGCGGGAAAGCTGGAGAGAGGGAGAGAGCGCGAGAGAGAGAGAGGGAGGGATGGTGGGAGGGAGGGAGGGAGGGAGGGAGAGAGGGAGAGAGAGAGAGGGGGGAGGGAGGGAGGGAGTGAGGAGAGAGGGAGGGAGAGAGAGTGAGAGAGAGAGAGAAAGAGAGGAGAGATGGGCAGATCCAGCCATTATTTGCTCCTTACATAAGTCTACTCTATGTGGAATTATAAGTACCATGTACACGCGATGAAGCGTGCCATTACACCGTTATTCCATTCATGTGCAATTTAATAAGTTCCTAGAGCTGATAGATGTGTGCAACAATGACATGTTAAAGGCAACCACTTGTTAAGATCGAGAGGATCGCGACATGGCAGCCATACACTGATGTTTATGTCTGGTGATAATGAAGGCTTTCCAGATGATTAACGGCGATGTGGGATGTGTTCGATAGAGTTTATCTCGCTGGATCAATAAAATTCTCTGATTACAGTTTGTTTGCTTTCACATGAGATATATATCTTTGGAATACATCCATCCATGCAGGCAATTCATTACATTAGAACACGTGAAATGAATATACGCGACCCAACCGTTAAAAACATTTCAACTCTCATTGTCTCTCAATGTGCATTAGATCTTATGTGTTGGCCAAATGACAATCTCTTTAAGATAACAAACATCTTTCGCCACCAATAATCTGATAGTTTGCTTGAGCCATAGTTACTGACCATATTCTGGTGATATCTAAGCATAGGTTCGTTTATGGCCTGGCTCCTAAACAGATCATGTAATTCAAGATTCTGTAGGACCGTTTCACCCACCCATCCCACCCCAGCCCAGCCCACTCTTCACATACTCGCCGTTGGCTCGCTCACTCATAGGATCACTCAATCGCTCACCCACGACCATGCTGGCTGACTGGCTTATGGAGTCAGTCACCCTCACCCCTCCCCAATCCCCTGAACTCTCGCTGGCCATATTCCTCCCTCTCTCTCTCTCCACCTCACCACAACGCTCTTCATCTCTCGTATGCTTTTCTCTTCAGCGCATATCTATCAGTCAAAGCGAAAACCACATATACACCTTTCTTATCGAGTTTGATACTTGCATTCATCATATCCATGCTTTTAGGTTTAATTGGAGATATAATATGTCGAAAACAAAAGCCGAGATGGCCGATTGCCCCTGTATGGAGTCGGCAACCATGTAATTTTCAGACATAAATACAATCACAATACTCGCGTCATAGCTTGCCTCTATTCACTACGATTTTAACAATAATTTATTATAATATAATTTCATATCGTCAGAAGAATGATATACTGTAAATAATGGTCATTGGGGTAAAAACAATCGTTAATCAGCTTTTTCTCTGTTTCATTCAGCGTGGTTCGCTATGTAGTAACGCCGTGAATGCATAGTTTGCCTATGCGTGTCTTATTGTGAGTGGTTACGTAGTTGTTTGTGAGGCGATATTGAACTGTATCACAGGCATCTTCGAAAACTCAGCGGAAATTAATACTGACCGTTTCAGAGAGTGTAATGGGTGACAATGGATATGCACGCCCACCTCTAGCCAAGCTCAGTGCATGGATTTCACGTGTTATAATCGATTTATATGCGTTGAATCTCAATTTCATTATAGCTATACAATTAACGTTGGTTGAATATTTTCAAACTAATTTGACTGGGGGATGTGTCAGCAACAGTGCCTAGACAGATTTCAAAATATTCTACAGAATGTTTATTAAATAGTAAAGACATACAATTCATACAACTGACACGCTATTCCAGATTCATGATTATGTGCCTATATGTGACATATTTAATAATGACGGAATATACTTGACTGACAGATCGAATTCATCCATTATCAAATTAATGATAGAGCAATAGAGACGACATTACCTTATTGTTGATTGTGAATATCATAACTTCAAGAATTCAACCATCGTGCTGGGTTTTTTTTTCTTTCATGTATTCGCTTGTGTATATTTTCAACGTAGACGACGCTGTTACTAATTAAGGTGAACGGGAAATGAAGTCTGCGAATATTCATATTCCTTTGAATGTTCTTTTCTTGAAATTGTGGTACTTAAATGGACCGTTCCATTTGTAGACTATGCCCGCCCATCACTAGCTAAGCTCCATCCACACATCGCCGTGTTGGGATTGATCGATCCCCGAATGCCCTAGCTATCAATTTCCTGAAAATTATACAGGGAAGCTGTTGAATATTTTGCAACTAATTTGACTGGGTGATGTTGCTGCCTATGGCATACAATTTGTACAATAACGCATAGACAGTCTTCAAATATGCGTTCGTGACATACTTATCGACATCATTCATGACGTCATTCATTATGATGTCATTCTACAAATCTCGTAGCTGATTATGATGTCATATGATGGGTAGATACTCTGGAAAAGCGAATTGAATGTATTGGATGGATCTGGCATGTTGATCAAGTATATGGTGTCATACTGTATTACGTGACTAGTTGGATAACTATTCACGCAATAAATCATGACACCATATAATGTGTATGAGTAACAACATACTCAGCAGAGAAATTCTTGTAGTGTATAGTTAGTTTGGCTTTTATTTGGAGTTTTCTTCGTAGCTGGATTTTTTCGGGTTCACATGGTTAATAAACATACTATATTAAGGACCACACTTGCGGCAACGCTAGCGTCATTAAAACTGAAGATGTTAGCGCCCAACATGTTGTATTTAGTAGAACCGGAGTCCTGAATGAGCGGTTAGCAACCCATTGCTCAGACCAAAGACCGGAATGAGAATCAGCGGGATATTAGAATGCGCAAATAAACAGCAATCTTCCTATCTATCGGTTGATGGGTCAGCCTAAATTGTTAACTTCTGCACTGTTTCAGTGACACAAGACGTGATAACCACATTGCCTATGACCGCGTTAGTAAAGTAGAAGCATACTGCATCAAACGACAGCCAGAAATACAAGCGGGCGTATTTGAGTAGAATGTCATGAAGATGTTGCTTAATATTAAGCATGCATTATTTCTCTTAGTGATATTACTACCTTATTGTACCTGTGACTAGGAATTAAGCAACACTACATGTTCCCATTACCTTCTTTTAATGCATGAAGTAATTGTCTTCAGAATTGGAAACTATTGATGGCGCGTAACATTAGAATTACACTTCACTTGCACTAGACGTATATCGTACATTAGTATATAAGCGAATGTTGTACACTAAGCAGAGCGTATTTATTTACATTGTATCAACATTTGAGTTGTATTTCGAGTGGCTATAATGTTGCTCCAGCGAGTCCAGCCAAATTATGCCACGAGTTAGGATTTATAGATTGTTATTGTGAA
Source organism: Chaetoderma sp. LZ-2023a (assembly GCA_034401795.1). Lineage (NCBI taxonomy): Eukaryota > Metazoa > Mollusca > Caudofoveata > Chaetodermatida > Chaetodermatidae > Chaetoderma > Chaetoderma sp. LZ-2023a. The sequence continues at coordinate 75,978,997 of CM067366.1, read as the reverse complement.
ATAAGCCACATTAATATGATATATTGCTAGTTGACTTACCTTGCGTTTTAGCTTTGACTGACGAACGCAGAGTATGGCAGTCTGGCAGGACAGGAACGCATGCAGGCATGTGTACAATTACCCGGTGTATTTTTCTTCAAAAATACAGCATCAACACTGAATGTACATTAGTGGGAATTATAGATTGTTACTTATACTCATTCACAGTTTTTATTATAATAACGATACTTTCAATGGAGAATGATATGATTCTTAAATAATACGGTACGTGTGACTTCCTAGGCCGTTTGTGAAACTCGTTTTATTGGATAAGCTTTGAGTGCTCATTTACCGAGTAAATTATGTACTATTAATGCACTTCAGTTGCCAGAATCGATGTGTTATTCGCCACTATAATGATGATTCAACAAGACTAGTGGTATGTCAATCACATTCCTTGGTGGGCACCCTACTTATCTGCCTCAACAGCAGGTGGTGTTTCAGGAATAATGGATTAATCCACGTCTAGCTATACCACAACATTCTCCAGCTAAGCTCCAGAGCACTACAGTTACATCCCAGTCAATCAATAGCCATGAACATGTGCGGTCTCATGGTGCAAATGCAACATTGACAAATATCTCATCAACTCAGCCCTATAGCAGCAAAAAAACACAGTCAAATTAGTTTCAAAATATTCAACATGATGTTTATTTAATAGTAAAGATATACAATTCGTACACATTTTAAGAGTTCCAAAATGAACATAGCTACGTCACTCATCACGTAGTTGATTGTGATATCAGCATACGTGTGACGGAATTGGTTATGATGATGTTATATACTTGACAAACAGATTGAATTCCTCTATTGCGTGATCAGGCCGTTCCGAACAGCACCTTTGCCTTGCCGTCAATCAATCTTCATAAACATGCGCTTTATCATTGTTCAAATTCAATGTTGACAATATGTCTCACCAGATCAGTGTTAAATAGATTTCCCAAAACGACTTAAAAGACACCATTGATGGTAATACAATGGCCACTTCGCTCAAGTGCATACAACGAAGAGAAGTATTTACTGTACACAGAGGATGGCATTGTCAAGTTCGCAGGATTTGAAAAGGGGGGTTCATTCCAAGTGACAAGCGGGACACCCTCTATTTATCTCAATGGAAGTCGTATTCATTTTGACACATGAAAGGCAATGTGCAGGATAGCGTATTAATATAAAGCCAGCCGGTTTTTTCGGTCTAACAAAGGCTGTATACAAATACATAGACATATATGTATATGATTAAGATAGACTTAATATGCCCTTCATATTTTCTGATTCACTTCATGAAATGTCTCTCAATACAATATAAATCCTACTCGTTCAGATTATGTCACGAAGCAGTTAAAGCTAACTGGTTAGTATATACAATCTTCAGTAACTATCTAGCTATTTAACCCCTGGTGTGCCAACGCCGCATTAAAGCGCCCAAAATTCTATTTATTTCAATTAACTATTTACTTGCCAAGAGTTTTCAAGGAAAGCTAGGGTTTTTTTGCAGTCAAAAGAGTATTTTTGTAAATTTATAACGGTAATTTACAAAAAAATAAATAAATTTATGTTATCCTTCAAATGGGTATTCATCAAAAGTGCAATGGTCAATACAAGTCAAATCTTTGCCTAGCCAGTGTCCAATTGCAGACCAAGAAGTGTATTTCTGGATATTTACCACTGGAATGACTGGCTCGGTTACCGAGACAGTTATTTCAGTGCTAAAATTTCAAAAATATTCTTCTCTTAGCCTATAAATTGACATTTCTCAAGATCACTGCAGATGTCGATTTTGACCAACTTGACCATTAAAGGGTTAAGTTGACACAAGAGGGGTTAAGAATATGTACCCACAAATGTCACTAAATATCTTAGTGGTGATGATGGTGGTGATGATGAGTGTTTTCATGATGATGATGATGATGATGATGATGATGATGTAATCAATTCTACGGCTGCATTAGTTTGAAACACCCTGCATCTGTAATCATCCATTTTCCTTCATTAAGGAGTATTCCTTGTTATTATCCTGAGTATCTAGCTTCTTAATGTTGTTCTATGCCCTGAGTTTAATCATTACTGCTCCCTTTAGGTCGCTATTTATCATGGCGTCCTCTAGAATAATTGGATACAGCAAATTCAAAGTTTTTATGTGTATATATGAATGCCAGCAAGAATAGTAATATTATGTTGAAAAGCAATAGAATCACGTATATGCACTCGCGAATCGCAAATGAACGTGGATGAATGATTGCGTTTACTGTAGAAAATTATTAACAATAGTAAATCATTCTTTCTGTCGATGTGTCATTATATTTACATAGATCATTCTCGATATAGCACTGACATCACACGCCTTCACAGAGGCAAGCAATGCTGTGCTTATTCTGATGACAAATCTTCCTGAAAATTACAATGTCTGATAACTGCGTGTCATAGTCCACGACAAGCAAATCATTTCCAATTTTGTTTCAGATAAATGTAAGTGAAATAGTTTTAAAATCATGTACACTGGTGACTAGATGTGCTGGATGTAGACTTTCAGATAAAGTCGTGGGTGTGTGTAGGTTTGTTCGAATAAAAGCGTTGATTAGAAAAGCTAGAACAAGACAATACCCGAATCCCTAATTAAAATATCAGGTATGTAATGTTACTTCATGGCCAGGGGAAACATGCTGTGCAACTACTGAAGCACATTGACAGTGAAGATTAAGAGTATGTGCAGTGTGAAATAATAATACATAAGAAGAAAAATAATAAACATATATTTAAAATAACAATTTGACAACCAACAAGTACATATTTAATTCTGACAATACAAGAGATCTGATTTCAGAGCTCCCATATTACACAATGTCCTAGAGGCGTCAGCACTTGGATCACATTAATGGTATGGCTTTTGCATGAGTGGCGCTGGAGGAGTTCATTTTAACGCACCGTGCTGTGTCTTAATTATTCATTTGTCTCATTGTAATGTGTGCATGAGCTTAATCCACCCCAGCCACGAAGAAGTGCATCCAACATTGGAACATACGATATATTGATGTATCGATATATCGGACTATAGAGTGATCTATTTCCAGCTATGCCACACCCATATCCAGGCGAGCTGTGCCCACGGCGTGCACGTGTTGGGATCGATGTATAGAATTTGAACCCTGAATTTACAGAATCTCAATTTCAAGGGAACTATTATATATGTAAGGTGGTGAATATTTTGAAAGTAATTTTACGTGATAGTGTTGTCAACAGCGCACAGTCAAATTAGTTTCAAAATATACAACAACATGTTTATTAAACGGTAAAGACATACAAGTCAAACACTTGGGACTATGATCATGACGGACTGAAATGCCTCGTTCATTATGCATGTCAAGTGTGACGTTAGGCTATATGTGCCGTAATTGGTCGGATCTATATATCAGCTCTTGCTACGTTTTCTCCTACGATTCGTTTTACAATGTCTGCTATCGCGACGAACATTGCATTTAATCATTCAATAATAACAAAACGAGCTATCGTCCGAAGTAATCACGAACAGAGTTAAAGTGAATTGATATGATCTACTGGTTCACATCAAATCAGATATTTTTTTGATACTGTGTTTGTAAAAATATATTCTGTCGACATGAAACGTGGTAAATCAATTGCATCATGCATTGACCTGGCAGTTATGATATGTTGGCGCATGCCTACAGTGAACCGTGTAGATCCACATTCATTCTGTGCTCTAAAGCACAACCCAGACGCGGGATACTATCCGTTTCATAGTCTCAAAGTTGGATTTCAAGAGAATCAATCACGAGAACCCCTAATGAGATGTGCTATCAACTAGCTAAGCAATAACCTGTGTGCCGTATATGTTCTAAATGCATACATGCAATGCGTTTTTAACTTGTAAACATTGAGAATCCAGCTCAGCTCAATCGCTAATAATGTGCAATGCCCTTGAGGTCGCAACGTCCATGTTTTCTTTAAAGAAGATGATGTTTCCTTGAACCAAGTGGACATGAGTTAAACTGCTTTCTATTAGCACTCTAATACAATGATACAAGAATGCTACTTATATTTCAAAATGTATAGCCGGTTATGATAAAACAACTCCAAGTCTACGTCTAAGCTAATTGTTACACTATTTTTCGCATCTAGCCCTTCCTGTATAAGCGTCGTCGAACCTGCCAATATGATTATAATTGCCGCCACCTTAGGGTGGTCAACTACGATATAATATTCTTCATCCATACCACTCATGGCCACTAGAACTTGGACGAGGTTTTATAAGTTCAAGGATGTGCAGCTTTGAGCCATAATGACACTCGACCAACAGCAACAACACGCAAACCAATACGGCAAATATGTAATCAACAATCAGAAATATTGTCACAACTCGGGTCGCTGCTCGTGACAGATCTGCAGATGTCCATGATGAGTGCGAACAGAAGAAGACTATCTTTATACAATGCAACCTGTATGTCCTTGATGCTGTATAACTGTAATAGCTGGGCAGCTCCAAAAGACAACTCTAGACAATCACGATGCCTGCCGCCGCAAACACCTGCGCACCACCACTGGACACCGATGGCCAGACAGCATAATGTCCAATGACGTGTAATACGTCGCGTCAATACTGGGTATGCCGCTAGAGATGGACTATGCTGGCGATGTGGATTACATAGACGCTGAAAGGAAACCCTTTGACGAAATTCTCTCAATAGCTGCAAGTAAAAAACAAATTGAGAATCTCTTTATGAATGAATGCAAAACAGTTCAACTTAATATATGTATCTACAAACAATAAAACTGAGGAAAATAACAACCCACCTCGTGACCGTGAACCGTGGAGGAAAGGTCCAATCCTGGGCTCACTGCTTTGCAGTACTGCTGACTTTGCTGACGCTGCGTCATGTGGGGCCTAGCTTTCCAGTCCTTCTGGAAGATATGGAATCGTATATCAAAGATGCCTTTGGTAAAAAGACTATCTTTATACAATGCAACCTGCATATCATTGATGCTGTATAAGTGTAATAGCTGGGCATTCCTGCCACCGCAATCACCTACGCACCATCACTGTACACCGATGGCCAGACAGCAGAATTTCCAGCGATGCCCTATACAAGATGTGTAATTCGTCACAGCTGTCTGTAAAGATCGCCCAGCAAAGATGGTCTTCGTTTGGCCATATGCTAAGAATGCCTGAAGACACACCAGCACAGAGAGCCTTTGAATTCGCCCTACTCGGAGCCAGCAAATACAAAGCCAGGAGAGCATATCATTGCATAAATCTGCTATACGTGCTACAAGGTGACCTCAAGAAAGCAGGACTCGGTACACTAAAATTAAGAATGGACCTTAGGAAGCTAAGTATTTCGGCTGAGGAAAAGAGGTGTCGATGAAGATTGCTATTGCCATGATGAGGACGATGATACCGTTGACGACGGTGATAACGACAATCATGATGAATTAACGTACGTGTCTGTATCAATAAATGCATCAGCAAACGACTGCAATCGGCCATTCATCTTCTTTCTCGAACTCTGCCCTGCCCCCCCCCCCCCCCATCACCAACCCAATCCTGGCCCATCTTTTTAAATTCCATCATGGGCTTGATGGAACTGAATTTCATGGCTATTCAATAGGATACTTAATACGTGTCTGTAGTGAGATCGTGATCAAATCCCCAGACGGATTTACTCGTTAGCCACGCCAAGGTACACGACTGTTCCTTTCCTAAGGCTGCCATTTGACGTCCGAAAAATATATCTGGTCGTAGATGTCCGGTGTTTCAAAGAAAGTCTGTTTACTGTTATGCATTGCTGCCCTAACCCGGCTTATAAATTGCTAGAGTATACACCATCTATGATACGCTCATCTGGACCCATTCCAGTATTCTTCTCTGTGTGTTCCCTAACTTCTCCAAACGCAAATATGGTATACACAATACTTAATAACCCTTTCTAGTATACGCTACGATCTACGAATCCATATCTTCCAAAAGGACTGAAAAGCTAGGCCCCACATGATGCAGCGTCAGCAAAGTCAGCAGTACTGCAAAGTAGTGAGCCCAGGTGTATACCTTTCCTCCACGGTTCAGCGTCACGAGGTGGGTCGTTATTTTCTTCAGTTTTATTCTTTGTAGATATGTATATGCAGGTGGACTGTTTTGCATTCATTCATAAAGATATTCTCAATTTTTTGTTTGCTTGCAGCTATTGTGAGAAGTTCGGAAAGGGGTTTCCTTTCCTCGTCTATGAACTCCACGTCGTCGGCATAGTCCATCACTAGCGGCATGCCCAGTATTGATGATGTGGGGTGGGATGGGGTGGGCGGGTTGGGGGTTCTCTTGTGGAACTTTCCAGCACGGATTTCAATGTAGCAGCAAGGTAACAGGTGAAAAGCACAGGAGATAGATAATCTGTGGGGAGTTGATTACTTTCTCAAATTCAACACACTTCACTGACTTGACTCGTACTCTCAGCTTGGTGTCTGCAAGAAGTAATCTCACTAGTCGTAGCTCATCTTCATTGCAACTGAGCTGGTGTAGTACATCTAGGATCGTTGAACATTTAATTGTGTCGCAGGCTCGTGACATGCCAATTCCCATTTTGTGGAAATTCCAGTGTTTGGACATGGCTACCGGCACATGCATACATTGAACCCATACAATGTCTGCGCAGCTGCGTCCACGTTTGAAGCCACTTTGCCATGATCCGGTGAAGACATCTATCTTCTCTCGGATGTGGTATAGAGTAACATTGGATATGACATTCCGTACGCTGCTGATGAATTCAATGGGCCGCAGATTGCCTGGGGCCAGCTGGCTTCTTGGGCTTGGGTAGTGAGATAAGGATGCCTTGGCCTACAGCGTAGATGCGAATGTGGTGCATAAAAGCTGAATTGGTTAGGTGCGTGGTCGGTTTTGAGATAATGTCGCTTGCATATTTAAATAGTTCATTGCTCGTGCCATCAGGCCCAGATACACGTGCCTTCTCAATTTCTGCTGTTTTAATTGGTCTTAGTAATGACGTGTGGTCTCCGGAGAACGGGTGCAAGGGCCCCACATCGTGATCAGTGAACTGTTCCTTGAACCATTCTCGAATCGCCTCGGCTTTGCCCTGGTCAGTCCCGATAAAGTGTCCTTCATATTTGTGTACAGTAAGTGGTGTGTGTAACTTGTGTCCGTAACTGTCAGGGCTCGGGCTGCCCGAAACATTTTGTGACAGTCATCCATGGCTGTCATTTTATCTGCTAGGGCGTCTGCTTGATGAATAGCAAGCTCTTTTAAGCGTTCGCTAATGCGATGCAGAATGTTATTGCGCTCCCAGCGTAGTTTGGTGTGGTCTTCACCTTGGCCACGCTTTCTGCTCTGCTGACAGTTTTACTGCTAGAGGGTCATCAGTATACCTAGTTCGGTTGTTTTTAAGAACACATATGGTGATGGTAGCTGTTGATGCCATATAATTTAGTATTTTGATTAGGGCGTCGTTTGGATTGGAGCTGAGATCGATGTTAGCTATTTGCTCCCGGGGGTCTTTTTGTATGACATTTGAGTATCAGTATCGCTGATAAGCTTGGGTAGGTTGAGGTTGACTCTACTTTCTTATAATTAGGTAGAGATTGTTCATCTGAAGCCGTGTGGCTGGCTTATGGCTTAGTAGGAACCAACATCCCGAAGGAGGGGTTTTGATTCTGTCTTGCATAGCCTGAAATCTACTTGATTGAAGACAGCTATTGTAGCCTTAGACTCTTGTGGGTCTTTGCGATCAGCAATGTGTCCAGTCCATGTTGTCCGGAGATGGCATGGGTGTTTAAAAACCATACTGGTGGCAAATAAGCCATTGGAACTAAGGAATGCCACCAGTACGTCTTCATTCCTTTTTCCTGTGCCCTCTCCATGCGATCCTATGCATAGGCCAAGTCTTGAACCTTTGTCCACAATTCCGAGTTTACCCAACTTGGAGTTGAAATCTTCAGACACGAACAGTTGCCATCTACCTGGTATTGTAATGGCCGAGCGCAGTTCTGCATGGAAAGAATAAAATATTGCTGGATTCTCTTTGGCTTTTCGGTAGTTGGGCCATATACGTTGACTATGTGACACTTAGTGGTGGTGTGTTTTCACGTAGGTATAGCCAAGTTGATGAATGCAACGCAGTCACTGACGTATCCAAAACAGATGAAATGGTCCAAGACCCTTGGCCCGATTAGTAACCCTAAACCCAGGTATGTGGTATGTTCGAGCTCTATGAGTACTAGCTTATGGCCTTCTATAGTTGTTGCTCTGGGTTTTTTTAGCTACTTTAGTCTCTTGAATGCATGTACTATCGATGGTATTGCATTCACAGTCTGCACATAAGGTTTGCCTCGTTGATGTTGTGCTCAGACCACGTACATTCCATGGAACTATGGTAAGTTCCTGGGAAGACCGCGTCGTCCGAGGATGTCGAGCACAGTTTCTTGTTTGAAGAAGCTTAGACATAAACAGAGTTGCCTCTGTATTTGTTGGTACTTACGGGGAAGACCGATTCATTTCATGATAACTATACAGGTAATGTGTTCACTATTTTGTAACTACCTATGCGGCGATATATTGTTGGCTAGGGCAGTAATAGCTAATTTAAAATTAGTTTCAAAATGTTAAGTAGAATGATTATTAAACTGTAATTTCACCAACTACGTATAATTCAAACACATTCTGTTGGATCTTTGACACTTTCTTGTCGGGCCTACGTCATTTGATTGTGATGCCATATAACAAGCGACATAATATGAAGATGACAGCAGATACTTGAGTGGCAGATTGAATGCCTCGAATCCTACCGATACACCGGCTAGTTTGTGTCAAGATTGTCTACAGGTCTTCAATCTGCTATACACTACCATAGACATAGTAAGTCCACCTAACCATTATCAGATTAGCATCCATACGATTGATTTTTCACTTGAGAAGATGTTGTGATTGTCTCTGTGGGGTCTTCGTTTCCCCTATTAGATTGCTGCCTTGGCATAATGAGTATCAGACATTTGGACACAGGCCAGCTGTATCATATCTAACCAGCGCCGCATTAAGCCTTACCAGCGCCGGGGGCAAAGAATATGTGTGGAGTTGAAGGGAAGCGGAAGGCAAAACCTAAGGGGGTCCCTCTGGAAAATTTCGAAATCTAGATGCTCGCAGATGGCATTTCCTGCATTTCCAGAGGTAAATATGAAGCATCAGTTGGCTGTTAAATTATTTTTTATCCATTTAATTACATTTTTTTTGCTCAGTCAATTTTTTTAGCCATTCAGTTATTAAAACAGGACTGGATAAAAAACTGAGTGAACAGAAAAATGAAATTAAATGGCTAAAATGGAATAATTTAACAGCCAACTGTAGGGCCATATTTACCTCTGGATGTGCAAGTGGTGCCATCGAGAAGATAAACAAATAATATTAATCTATAATACAATCATGAAGGGTGGTCCTTGGGGTAGGTCTGGGAGGGACTCTCAGAGGGGGGCCCTTCCAAAAAAATGGGTGGTGTGTTTCGGAGGTGTGGGGGGGGGGGGGGGGTTGCTCCACCAGAGAAATTTGTTTAACTTAAAACTGCTGAGATGCGAATTTTGGTAAGACAGATAATAAGATTGTGAACATGTATTAAACAATCATTCTATTCACCTATTCATATTCATAACTTAGTAAGGCTACATGCCACTACAGATGTGATGTGTCCATTGAGGAAACATAATACGATGCAAATTTTAGAGTTTTAAAATTGCATCAGTCAAGGTGTTATCTTCACATCCTTAGAGAATAAGTGTAATTCTTCAATGCACATTCATACATTTATTGGTATTTTGCATTATTTAACGTAATACGTTACTCATACTAAGGCACAAATGATGCAACCGCTTCCAGTCAAATTAGTTTTAAAGTATTCAACAGATTACAGACCCGTATGATTGTCTTGAAATTGAGATTTGATAGCTTCAGGGTTCAAAGGAACATAATTTTCATGACATCTTCACGACTTTAGCTAAGGGGAGTGGTGGGGGGTGGAGGTGGCCAGGGCACTCGGGCCACCCCATTGGATCCGTCACTGAGTCTTATTGTCCATTAAACATTTTGGAATATACAATTGTGTGGGGGTGTATGCCCCACTTTGTGCTATGTGTATTATACAAACTAGCATAGAGTGGGGCATACATGACTATCTTTTTATTTTATACTGCAGACCATAACAAATCGCCAAGTTTGCACCATATCCAGTTATGCAGTTTCTCTCCTTACAAACGAAAATAGCTCTCTGGACATGATGTCCAGGCAGCTAGTCTGATAATGCACTGGCTCAGTGAACATTTCTTGTTTATTTTATTACTTGAGAGTTTGTTTTTGTAAAAAGAAAAACTGCATAAAGCACATTATTCACTAAAAACAAATATTTTTGATAGAAGAAATTGGGGGCTGGTCAAAATCTGGGGCCGGGTGCAAATGTCCCCGCTTCCCTTATTATAATCGGCTGCTGTATCTAACGTCCTCAGCACTGACCTACCCACTGACATTAGATATTTATTATTTGCCCATGTCCGTTTCCAAGACCGTGCTGTTGAAGGATTCTAAAGTTTAAGAAGATATTCACCCAGCTACCATAGAAGAAGTCATGCATAATCGCGACAACCTCGCATTAAGTATATAAATACATGCATGTGACTGCAAAATTGTTTAAACATGTAAACAGAGATTTGACAACACCGTGTATATACCTTTCCTAGAGAATAGTTCTAGTTAGCGTATATATATGCTAATGACAAAGATGCCAGTTACCCATAAGAGAATAGTGGAAGTTTCAAGGCTGGCATTGTGGCGACGCGTCTATCCGTAGGTTAGACGGCAAATAATTATTAAGAATGCCCAATGCTGTCACTCACTATCAGTAACATATTTCTAGTGTCTGGCGTTATAGTGATCGGTCCAAAGATATGTTGGCTCATGTTCTAGTGCAAAGTATTGCGATTCTTGTTCCAGGTAGATTAACATAAAAGAACAGATACACTTCACCATGGTTATCTGTATAGATAATGATTATTAAATTCAGCTATGTAGACGGCCCTATCGAATGCTGCACATTCACGTACACTGAGGGTCCCCTTTGATGTAGTTTTAGTTTGGACAATAAGCTGTCGACAACTTTAGCTATGTTATACTTATGTTAACAGTTTATGTGTGCTGCAGGGCATAATTTACCTTTCCAGAGTATTCATCCATCTTCTGACCTCAAATGACGTCATAATGAGCTCGGCGTGTGAATGCTGACGTCACAATCATTACGTCACAAAGGGTTCCATATAGGCCGTCATCAAATCTCAAACTGTCCTACACGTTGTATGAATTATATGTCTGGGTAATTCTTTGCTATTTAATAAACATGCTGTTGAATATTTTGAAACTAATTTGACTGAGCGCTGTTGCTGCCTAAGCAGTAACAGCACCCAGTCAAATTAGTTTCAAAATATTCAACAGCTTACCTGTGTTGTATTTTGGAAATTGATAGTCAGTGTGTTCAGAGATCGATCGATCCCAACACGAACGAGATGTGGGCGGAGCTTAGCTAGATATGGGTCGGGCAAAGCTAAAACCGGAAAGGTTCATTGTGTCCATCCGCGTCTATCATTGTCTAGCATACTGCTTTTGAACTCTTCACTTGCAGATCTATAATATATCCACGAAATACACCTTCCTCCCCATTCAGCCTGGAGATTATAACTACCGATTCCGGAATTACATAACTTGTACCCATGCATTTCTCCATTAACTGGCTATCAAGAGTCCTAATGGGTATCAGACAATTAGAGCCGGGTAATGAGTATCTAATGTACCTGTTTTAACAGAGAATTGCACTACTAGGTTATTTACGGCTGCGTTACGTCCTAGCTGATGCCCGTTTTAAACCGATTATTGCAGGTTGTGACTCAGCGGTCGCAATACTGCATGTGTAGTAATGACTCCAGAAGCATCCACATAATACTACAATGTGCGTGTAGGAGTTAATATGGAAACACGTTCAAGTAGGATGTGTGTTGCAGCAACCATAACTACCAATCACGGAGAATGCTTAATGAGATCTTTGCTAACGGCAAGATGCCCTTTATTAGAGGCATACGAATTAACAGGCCGCTCATTACATATTGCGGTACAAATTTCAGATATGATCCAAGATAAATCAACGACGACAGTACCATCATGGGAAGTATCTTTATTATTGACGGTGTATTGAATCTCATACACACGTTTAACTCTGTTTGCTCTCTCTCTCTCTCTCTCTCTCTCTCTCTCTCTCTCTCTCTCTCTCTCTCTCTCTCTCTCTCTATCCCTCTCTCTCTCTCTCTCTCTCTCTCTCTCTCTCTCTCTCTCTCTCTCTCTCTCTCTCTCTCTTTCTCTCTCGCTCTCGCTCTCGCTCTCTTTCGCTCTTTCGCTCTTTCGCTCTCTTTAGCTCTCTTTCTCTCTCTCACTCTCTCTATCTCTCTCTCCTCTCCTCTCCACTCCTCTCTCTCCGTCCCTCCCTCCCCCTCCCCTCTCTCTCTCTCGTTCTCTCTCTCTCTCTCTCTCTCTCTCTCTCTCTCTCTCCCCTCTCTCTCTCCCTCCCCCCTCGACCACCTCTGTCTTCATCTATTTCCTTTCTTTCCCCCATCTCTCTCTCTCTCGCTCTCTCTCGCTCTCTCTCGCCCTCTGCTTCCCTTCCTCCCTCTCTCTCTCCATCGCCCCTCCCCTCTCCCGATCCATCTCTCTCTATCCTTCTATCTCCATTCCCCCATCCATCCCTCCCTCCCTGCCTCCCTCCCCTCGCTACCAGTTGGTTCTATAATATCACCAGTGTAGTCTTTTAATACAACTATTGCATCGATATTCTGATTGTTCTAGCAAGGTAGTTGTACAGACATCTATTCCTGACGTTCAAGCCCGCCCGTCCCGAGTTATAGTCCATGCACGTGAATGTTTATATAAGTAATTGCTTTATACGCCGGTGATCGGCAGAATTTGACTGCTACTGTTTAATATCCCCCTCTGAAGGCTGTAGGCTGAGGTATTGGTGGCCATTTTACGAATAAAATGAATTACTGTTTTTCATAGTAAATTCACAAAATTTCGATGCGAATTTTCACAAATTCTGACGATTGTTTTGGAGCTAATTTGAATTAAAACTGTTGCAAGGCAGCAACAACCTGCAAAATATTCGACTTTTCTAATGCTGGGAAATAGGGAAACGTCGTATGTATGCACTATGGGCGAAATCTAAATCATAATATGATTATACAATAATATGGCAATTTCGCGAAAAGTTGCACAAAATTTACTTCGTAATAAATTTAAAAACTTTTGCTGATTGATTTGTAACTAATTTGACTTAAAGCTGTTGCTCTACGCGCAGTCAAATGATTTTCATAATATTCAGCTTTTCCAATGCTGGAAAATAAGGAAGCATCCTAGATGGGCGCTACGGACGAGCTTTATATAATTAAAAGGTGGATCTCTGTAATGTTAAAATTAAATTGACACCTTTTTACTGGCTTGAAAATCTAGGCATACGCGCCGGTTTCTTAAGGAACGAGTGCAAATGGATTCCAAATTGACTTCATTATACTGGGTGAGGCTGTTCCTCACGTTCATCCAATCAGAGGAGGGTTGATACAACCGGATATTTATTATTATCCTTATTATTATTATTATTATTTTTAATTTAAAGAAAGTTATACACTCTCTCTCTCGCCCACGCCCTCCCTACCTTAACCCCACCCTTCCACCCCACCCTACCCCTCCCGCCTACCCACCCCGATCCCATCACTGCGTAGTCGCTACTTTCAAAGTTCCAAGATTAAATAACCGCTTATCCGATTAAATCGATTGTTTTCCAGACATCATAATCGAGTATTTATTTTCATAATCGAACAGCCCTAGTCAGATGAGTGTGACAAGATGACGACTAGAAATCATGTGTTATTCTGAAAACTAAATGTAACATGCATTCCTGAGAATATCATATTTCGCTATCACGCAATGTTGCTCCATCTTGACCTATGGTATTTTGACCTTCAAATGAAGCCAATCCTTCCGGAACACAATGGCAACCGCACCCTCACGTTTTGCCAAGAGCACTACAGTAGAACTTGAGTCACTGCACGAACATATCTTCCTTGTCTGTCACCTCAAACTTGACCTCGATTGATAACTTCGGGACACAAGTCATACCTCTAACCCAAAGTTGGTGATGAGCCCATTAGTAGGCTAACACTCTTGTACACGCACGCACGCACATATCGATAGACACACACGTACACACATGTAGACACAGTTGTTACACTTTTCTCACTACACCTCCTGTTGAGACTAATTACTATAAAAGCACAAACAATGTTTGGTGTGATATCAAGAAAGGCATTCTCATGGTCATTGTCGGGGACACCATCATCACCATCATCATCATCATCATCATCATCATCATCATCATCATCATCAGCAGCAGCAGCAGCAGCAGCGTCATTTACGAGGCATAAGCCATTGTCTTGTTATTGCCGCGGATTCAACATATTAACATACATGCAGTTTGACCTGCTCAGTCGAATTTGAATAGTCCCTCCTTGAAGCGAACATCCGACTTGTTCTTGACTGGTTTGATTGCTGCTGCTCAATTACATCTCCTCGAAACTTTCGATATTTCCGTAACATTGTGTTTGAGACGTTAATTTTGTTGTGGAAAAGTGCTGTGGTGCAAATGAGTGTTCTCCGCGTCGTCTGAGGTGTGCCACCTCTGCTCATGGTTACGCACTGCTCTGCCTAGCACTCGCATGCATTGTTGAGTTGTGGATGCTGTAAATGCTTCCATGAGCTTCTGTTGCTATTGTTATCCTTTTCTGTGTTCATCGCTAACCGATGATGCTTTTGTATGCTAGTGTCACTTCATCCTATCCACAAAAATGTGACATGTTTCCCTCACTCACTCTTCCTAATCGAATGGCTATAGTCGATGCCGAGACAGACAAAATAATAAGCATTGTTCCGTGTAACGCACAATGTGTGTGACGTGTCTAACGGGTAAAAAAATGTAATCGTACCGAATCATGGAATGTGTATAAGGCGTGCAGATGACCCAATACGTAGACACGGTACCAATATTACTCACAATTTATATTTGTGTAAGCTGTTAATTATTTGGTAATAATTTGACTGACAGTTGCTTCTGGGATAAAATATCTGCATGACTATATCTAATACCGTCAAATTACTTGTACACACCGTGACACACTGAGAGACTGACCGAAAAATGGAGAGATCCGATCTTTCTTTTAGGCATATTACGGCAACATCATATACGTCACATGTAGTCTAACGCCAAATGTATAATGCATGGCGTATCCAGCGCCGTTATGAACATTGAATTGTCCGTCAAGTGTAGTCCTACGAATTGTATGTATTTACTAGTTCATAAACATTATGTTGATTATTTTGAAACTAAATTGGCTGGGCAAGCGCCATGTCTATAACAGCACCGGGTCAAATGTGTCTCAAGATATCCAAGAGCTTACCCATATAATTACATTGGGATACTAAGAATTCAGTATTCAAAGTGCATGACTTATTTCCAACACGCGAACAACATGGGCGGAGCTTAGGTAGAAATGGGCGGAGAATAGCTAGAAATGGATCCATCAATGCACCTTTGCATGTGTATCTATGCCCCGCCTATATCTAGCTAAGCTCCGCCAGCACCTCGATCGTGTTGGGATCGATCGATCTCTGAACTCCCTGCCTATAAATTTCCAGAAAACTGCACAGGTAAACTGTTGAATATTTTGCAACTAATTTGACTGGTTGCTGTAGCTACAGCAATAGCGCCCAGTCAAATTAGTTTCAAAATATTCAACAGCATGTTTATTAAATAGTGACACCTGATTCGTAAAACGTGCCTGACTAAAGCGGTAAAGGCGGGCATAATAGAACCATTTATGACATAATGAGTATGACGTCATCCTACAGGCGGCTTAGCTGAGTATAACGTCATATGAGGTCAATTCATCGATGGATACGCTGGAAGGGTGAATTGTCTAATCGAGCAAGTAGAACGGTTATAATTGTAATTCTGATCAATCCTTTCATTCATCATCAGAATAACGAAAAGGCAATTATTAACACAGAATAAGAGTCAAGAAGACTCTGTCGGTCTAAATCTTGTCATATGGAAAGATATGAGATTATAGATGTATGCATCTCTATGTAGATGCTCGTAAAATCAAAGCACAGTTACATCATAATACGTTTGGTTAGTGTGTGTCTCTCTGACAAGCGTAGTGCAAATGTTATTTCAAGTATTAAACCGCTTATTGGGATTCATTTTCTATAGATACGTTGCAGAACATTCTAGATATTGGATAGTAAGTAATGGATCTTGGTGTGTGGTGATTGTTGGAAGAGGGTGTGGCTGTAGGAAATAAAAGCTTAACGAGCAATATTTAGGCCGCCTTTCAGTGGGTGAGGTTTGTAATGTACGTGGATTGTTATCCAGTGTCGCATTGCATGAAATGGTATCGTTAACCATGTACAACGGGCATTACCTACGTGAATACAGTCAATGACAACGGATAGATTGATCTAATCAACAAAGGATTTGGGTGCGTGTTTGACCAAAATAATCACAAACCGGCTTAGATTTTGATTATCGAATGCTTAAACGCTGTTATTGTTATGTTGCATCGGTTGACAATGCAAGTTAGCACTCAGTTGCAGTTGAAGTTGACATTAGTATGTACATACGAATAAAACCGAATCCATACCCATATTTCATTAGGACCCCCCCCCCCCCCCCCGCCCGCCCCCAGCACCACCGCTATCCACGTCATAGCGAGTTCCACGTAGTCCCAATTCACATTATAATTAATGGCTTTTCAGTCATTACTGTTTTGTTACACTGACAAACCTGACAGATGTTTTTCGGCATTTCCGAGTTAATTTGTCAACGTGAGAAATTTGCCTCCATAGCAAGTTATCCGTCATGGATGTCAAAAATCCACAGTGTTTCATTTGTTATCCAAGCAGTGTCAATATATCACTTGCACTTTACAGCTGTAGGCAATCGAAGCAAATAAGCGACGGGGTGCGATCCCGTGTTGTGAGGGTGGGGTAGGGGTGGCGGGGGTACTTGTATTGAACGTTGTCATTATTGAAAATACCTATTGGACAAACTATGTAATTTACCACCCGGTTTGACGCACCGCACGTTTGTGTCACATCATCAGTTCACGGCTATAGTTGGGGAATATTGGTGTCAATTATGGCATGAGATGTGGCCATCCTACGTAGCAGCGATTAATAGCAACCCGTGTCCATTCTCCGGATAAGAGAAGATGATTCTTTGATAATTTACCACTGGAATGACGAGAGAGCTAACCGAGCCAGTTATTCCAGTGATCATTTTCCTTGGCCTTCAATTAGACATTGAATTATTAAGTTATATGTTGGCATTCGTTAGCAAAGTTAACCATTAGAATGTGAAGGGGTGTAGGCTAGCTATTCCAAACTCTAACCACCATTGACTTACCTTAAAAAAATACTAATCAATGCAAGATGCCTTGTGTGCACGCTTGTTCCAATCACCAACAATAAATCCGAAAACCAATTGACTTCGCGTTTCTAACAGCGGGCTACGTGAATAATGTAAAATCCAAGATGGCTAGTTCGCAATTAAGCAATAATTGTGTGCCGCAATGCGTGTCCGGTAATTGGTTTCACGTTCACACGAGAAGCACCATATGATGGACTAGCTAGAATTATATCCCAGCATCCCTTGTTAATAAAAATACAGACGGTTTTATTGGTCCACTTTCCAGCCGATTATGATTCCCTTCTGAGAAAGTCTGTCGGCCATTGCCATAAAGTGTATTAGTAATTGGCTACGTTCAACTATATAACTTAAGCAATGATTTACCAGCAGATCGCTTGTAGTCCGATGTATGCGAATGACACCTTCCAGCAGCTGTCATCCTTACCAAAGGCGGATTGTAATCACGAAGCATACCGAACACACCCAACGCGTGGGAGGAGCTTAACTATAGATGGGCCGGCATATCTAGAAATGGATACATTATTACAAACGAGTTCTGTAAAATGTCATAAGATAACATTTGTAGTAACCACCATAATTGTATTCGGCTATTCAAGACTGTAAGCCTCTAAGATTGTATCAATCCTGCATAGAATTCGAAGGAAGGACGCTTTAATTTCTACGCGAGAGGTATTTACAGAACAGAGCTAGCATACAACGGAGAGCGTGAGAGAAATAAAGAGGCAGGTGGAGGGGGATAGAGACAGGTGACGAGAACGAAAACAGAGACCGATATATATATATATATATATATATATATATATATATATATATATATATATATATATATATATATATATATATATATATATATATTAAGATAGGGGGAGACAGATAGAAATGAGAAGACGGAGAGAGCGAGAGAGAGAGAGAGAGAGAGAGAGAGAGAGAGAGAGAGAGAGAGAGAGTTATTGTTTTCTGAGTACATAGGACTGTCCCGTTTGAAATTATCTGTACCATGTACGCGTGATAGCATGTGATATTACACCGGCATTCCAGTTCTTTTGAATTGAATAAGTTCTTAGGGCTGATAGATGTATGCGGCTATGACATGATACAAGCATGTCTTAGTTTTGATCTTTAGGACCGCGACGTGGCAGCCATACTGTGATGGTTATGTCTTATAATGATGGGATATTTGGCATGGTTATACATATTGCCAGATGACGCGGACGATGTGGAATGTGTTCATAATAGTTTGTCTCGCTTAATCAATACTATTCTCCGATTACAGTTCGTTTGCTTTCACATGAAATTGTATCTTTGGAATACAGCCATATATACGGGCAATTCATCACCTATAGAACACATGATATGAATATATGTGTCTCGTGTTTGAAATTCAATTCCGATCTCAATGTGCCGTTCGGACTTGTGATATGGCCGCGTAGCCATCTCTTTTAATCAACAACCATCTTTCGCACCCACCCAGTCCATAATCTGATGATTTGATTAAGCTAAACAATCATTTACCTTTATCCGGCGATACTCTCTCTCAGTCAAAGCGGCCTCTATCTAATATGCACTTTATCTCAGCGATTCTGATTCTTGACGTTATATTCATGGTTTTAATTTTAATTCTAAATACACTATATCGGAAGTAAAAGTCGGTATGACCCCATTTCCCTATGCAGCCAGCAACCGTGCAATTTTATAACATATATCGAATCACAATAATCGCCTCCTGGCGCGTCTCTATTCGCTACCATTTTAACAATGATCTATTAGAATATAATGGCATATCGTCACAAAAATAATGGTCACAGGGGTAAAAACAATCGTGTATCTGATTTTCTCTATGTGTCCTTCAACGACCTTCTTTATATCTTCATGGAGAAGATAGTCCAGTCCGCTTGCATCCACGATATCGCAGTGGAAATCTGTAGTGGATATTTTAGAGAGGGTAATTATCAAAGTCACAATAAGGCATATTTTACTTTTGAGTTTAAATATCATAATTCAATAATGTCAGCATCATGCTACTTTTTAGCTTTCATTTACTCACGTGCGAATATCTTGAGCTTCGTATAAAAAGAAGCTGTTACTACCTACTGAGAAAATGAAATCAATTCTGAGAAATATATTCATAAATATGTCAATGTTCTGTTCGTGAAATTGATGTACTCGTATTGAATGGATTTGACTGGTCAGACCTGTCAATCAGCTAATTAATGCCATAATCCATTACGTCACGAGTTAGCTGACGCCACTATTATGGCGACGTTTAGCATCGTCGCGAACACGGAAAATCCGTCACCAGTGTAGAAATTATATGTCTGAAATCTGAATATATGGATGAATTTACAATTTAATAAACATTTTGTCATTTTGTAACACCGCCAGTCAAATTTGTATTGCACGTATTTCCACATTTTTTGAGACGCTACATTAGGTGTATCGCATCCCTCCTTGTGAATGCAGTGGACATTCATATTGTGACCTTGAGAGGAGGTCTTATAACAAAGCTATGATAGGGCAATGGAGGTGCCGTACTTTGCGTCTGAATGCCATACGTTCAATAATCCTAGTAGCAAGCTACATGTTATCTTTTATGTACTCACTTGTGAATATTTTGAGCTTAATCGTTGTGGAAGCTGTAACTATCCACTGAGAAAGCGCGCCACGTCCGGGAAATAGTCACCGACATTTCTGTGTTCTGTCATTGAAATTACGTTACAGGAATTGAATGGAATACATGGATCAGACTTGTCACTCATTACACCAAAACAAACACTAAATAGCATATCTAACTAACGAACATTAATACAATCTATAAATACATACCACTTAAACAGTATAGGTACAACACAATAAGCTGATAAAGATCTGATAGCAAAACAAAACTTAACAAAGGCATTACTATTCAATCCAGGTGTGGTAGTAGGCCCATGTGGCGAGTGCAACTGTCCAACAATTGAAAAGTGACTCGTCAATCAATGACAAAGAAGTCAATCATTGACGCCAGTGGGCTGATTCTTTAAAGATTAGCAGGCGTAGTAGCATTTAGGTAGTATAACACATATAGTCGGCTGGAAAATTACAGAAACATAGATGGCGCTCTTGTTTACATTTTCGATTTACTTTATTGTAAGGTTTGGTAAATTACCCGCGAACAAATAACCCTATAAAACCATGTGCAAATTTCTAAAATTACCCGGGACTATTTTATAATTCAATGGCAACTTGCTTTATCGATTGATTATTAAATTACACCAGTCTGTTTATTTGTTAACATGTAGTATTAAACATAACACTAGCAAAATGCAGACTAAAATGAATTACAAGACACAGATTAATTAAAAGTCACAGATAAAACAGTTGCAGTAATTGAATGATTTACGCTTAGTACAGGCCCATTTACTTTTACAGCTCCCAACTTTATTGAAACTATGTTTTCTTTGCACCATATGTCTTTAATTTCTTTTTCTTTACCGTGCTGTTTTAATCTAAAATATTCCCAAGGAATACGATTCAGCAGCACTAAACGAAATATTGCCTTTATTGCTCTATTGTGATTGTCTATAGATGGATTTTTCTCCTGCGCACACAGATGTTTCCAAATGGCCCAAACACCTATGGTTATCAGTGTTATTAAAATAGTCTTATCAGACTTTGCGATATTTACACCACTTGATCCAAATTCTCCAAATAAGTCTACATGTGTTTCTTGAACAATGGGCTTAGCTCCAAATTGTGCCAAGATTTGGCTGATATACTCCCACAATTGTGACGATACTGGAAATTCTGCAAATAAATGCTCGATTGTTCCCTCGTCAGTTTGACATAAGTAACACATATCAAAAGTCGTTATATTGCACTTGTATGTCACGGGTCCCATCCATAGCCGTCGATATAGTAATCGCCACAATAAATCACGAGCCATATATGGTATGTATGGAAGATGTAAGATCTTCTAATTGCTATGGAAGGTGTTGATTGTTTAAGTCTCATAACGTGGTACCATTCCTTGGATCTCATTTCGTATTTTAACATCTCATCATCAAGAACTAGTGCAGGTTACGGAGTCAAACTATTATGATTTACATTTGGCAGACGAAACCATTCAATTGGTACAGCATGTGTTATTTTATTTAGTAACCGCTGGACATCTATATGCCTCATATGGGTTTTTCTATCTACTTCTTGCGTTGAAATCCATCTACGTGTTTTGGGGGTGGTGGTGTATCATATCAGACAAACGTTGAATGCCAATTTTTGCAAAGGACGGTAGATAAAATACTGCATTGTTATAACATATATTACTAATGCCCCAACAATTGCTGTTCTAGTACTTCCTTCCAGCACGTAAGTGGAGGCATGTATCTGTCAAATATTTCTAACTCCTTAACTTGATCTTTAAACACATTTGGTATCATTTGGCTATACGGAGGTGGCTTCTTAGAGGTAAAAACACACTCCGCCAGAAATGGTTCTATAATTCTCTCCACGAGAGCTCATGAAACACATGCCCACGTCGCATCTGATGTAATAAGATCCTTCAAAAATGTTAACCTTAAAGAAACACATTTCACTTCAATATCAATTAAATCAAGTCCTTCTAACTTAGCATTATTAAGAACACGGTGGGAAACTAAATGACTGTTTGCTTCCCATATGAATGACAATATCAACTCGTTAACTGCCTTTTCTACATGTTTTGGCATGTTTACAACAGATGCTGTATACCAGATAATACCAAGTTGTTGACAACAAACAATCTACCAAAAATTGAAAGACGACGATGCTTCCAATTTGCTGATATTCTCTTAATCTTAGATACTCGCTCATCCCAATGTAGTGTTGCATTCAGTTTCCTGCCAAAGTAGATGCCTAAAATCTTAATGATATCATTAGAACAATTAATTTCATGTGGCTGGTCATTCCGCTCTTTTCATGGCCCCAAAACTAATCCTTTGGATTTTCCTTTATTGATTTTCAAACCAGACGCATTTTGAAACGTTTCTAGTACTTGTAAAATCATTGTTTGAACTAGCAAACACAGTTGTGTCATCAACATATTGTAACAGCTTACGTGGTTTTCTATGCCACGAATACATACCTTGAAAGTTATTATTTTGCCTCAATCCTATGCCAAGGGATTCCATCACAATGACACATAATAATGGCGATAGACACCACGTTCTAAGACAATTTCTCTGGATAATTGATTGTTCACTAAATAGCTACTCGTGATATCCGTATATAAAATCTGAACCCATTTAATAAAGGTTGTGCCTAACCCAAACGATTGCAAAAAATTAAAAAGAAAAAAGTCCCATTCCACACGGTCAAATGCCTTTTCGTTGTCCAAGGTAATCACAGCTGAATGGATGTTATCCTTCTCAACCAATTGTATACAGTCTCTTATTAACATGGTATTGGTTAAATTGTCTTCCTAGGTACAGCGCATGTCTGCTCTGTTCCAATAATTTATCCTAACACACTACCAAGTTTCAATGCTAGTGCTCTGGATATTATTTTGTAGTCCACGCATAGTAAAGAAATTGGTCTGTAATTCTGAATTAGACGTCTGTCATCTCGTTTATATATTAGCCTTATGTATGCCCTAGCCATAGTTCGTGATAAATTGCGAATTGAGATAAATTTCTCAAAGACTTCAGTGGCTAATGAGACCTTGAAGGACCTGTGGGCATGTCCCAACTACGTCCTTAAACCCATGATACACCTCAATTCCCGAAACACCCCAAGCCTTTGTTGTGATTTTAAGACTCAGGATACGCTTATAGGAGGTTGCCATGGTGTTTTATTTATTTTTTAAATAGGAAAACCAAACCACTACAATATATAATGGGAATAGTACAAAAATATAATGCCAGAACGTCCGGGAAAGAGCTAAACACTAAATAAATAGTGTCCCCTTTTGAAACACTGACGTCTACCAACGAATATACGATAGATAGTACAGTCGTATATTTGTTAGTTTGAACCACTTATTACGTGATTCACTAACGCCCAACCCATTAAAGTGGTTTCCTAAAGTGTACTAACAAATATATGAATAGATAGCACAATCATATATTTGTTAGTCTGTTCGAGTTGACCGGGGACAGCCAACTGACTATAAAGATTTATATAATCAAGGAACTAGGCATGTGCTTACAAATGCTAAAGGAATTAAATCTACTCACTCAAGCGAGCTTGCCAAGTATATTGAGCTAGCCAACGAACTATAAAAATAGCATACTGGCGTGGGGAGAATTGTATTGCATTGTCGACAGTAAGAGGAGACCTATTAACTGGTGGAAATCCGCTCCAACCAAGACAAGAATTTACAAATTAAACATAAAGTTTGAAAGAAAATACTAATACGAAATATATGTACAAAATCTATCTACAAAATCGCGTTAGAAACTCGCAAATTCGGGCAGCAATTGCAGATCTAAATAAACGCGTGCGTTTACTTCGACGACGACGACTACTACCACTACTGCTGCTGCTGCTGCTGCTGCTGCTACTACTACTACTACTACTACTACTACTACTACTACTACTACTACTACTACTACTACTACTACTACTACCACCACTACTACTACTACTGCTACTACTACTACTACTACTACTACTACTACTACTACTACTACTACTACTAATCTTGCTGCTGCTGCTGCGACTGCTGTGGCTACTGCCGCCGCTGTTGATCTTGCAACTACAATTACTACTACTATTGATATAATCTATACGTGATTCTAATTTAATGATGTAACATCATAATAACAGCTGATAAAACTGAGCAATAATTGTATACCATGTAAAATGTATACGGCCTCAAATATCGTAATTTCATTGCACACATCCACTGGCAATGATATTCGTCTTAGAGAATAAAGAACCTGAAACCAAAATCGGTGGATGGGTCAGCTTCAACTGCTAACCACTGCATACACAATTGTTTCATCGACGTATGCCATGCTACCCATATCAAATGCAAACGTGTTAGTAAAGTAGAAGGATACTGTATCTAACGTCAGACAGAAGTGTTACTTAAAATGAAGCATGCATTTTTGTAAACTGGGCCTTTTTCTGTTATACTAAAATAACACTATTTGGAATGTGGAATAATAAGAAGTTCTTACTGATATCATTAGATGATAAACTAGACTTACACTTCAGTTACACTAGACTTACATCATACATCGGCACAGGGCCCGTATATAAGCGAATGGTTTACACCAATCATAGCAGATTTGTTTACACTAAATCAGCATATGATTTACTTTGTGTGTGGATGGAATGTGGTCTCTGGAAGTCCAGCCAGTTATTCATTTTGCCAGCAGTTAGAATTACTAGTTTGTGAGTCTAGACATATATCATCATTCTGGACTCTTAGTTATAGCTGGATATACTATTGTCATTTGCCTTAACACCGTGAAGACGTAATGCTTGCGAGATCGTCGGACAGGACAGGTTAGCATACTGACATGCGGAGCTATAAATACTGCAGTTTCCTTCAGCATTACAGCATTGACATGAAATGTAAGTTTGTGGGAAATGCAGATTCGTTGATTATTCAGATTCAGAGTGTTTATTATTATAAGGATTCCTTCGATGGAGGAGGATACGATTCTGAAATAAACAAGGTGCCCTCAGAGGCCCTTTCTTTGTTTTTTTAACTACTTTTGAGGTGCCCAAACCGTACAGAGTAAGGCATGTACGTGTAATACAATGCAGAGGCCAGAGTCAGATGGTATCCGACTCCAATGGCGTATAATCACAATATGAGCCAGAGAGTCGTGTGTCTATTGTCAAAGTCGATTATGTATTTGCCACCACAAGGGTGATTATGCAAGGCTCCTGGTGTCTCACGCACATTTCTTATCGAACAACCCACGCATCTGCCTCAACAGCAGCAGGCACTAATAATGGATTAATCTAATTTTAGCTATGCCCAACCCACCTCTAACTAGGCCCCGCCCATGCTTTGCTATTGTTGTGATTGATCAAAGAATGAAATTCCTGAATCTCAATTTCCAGAAAATTATACAGATACTTTGTTGAATATTTTTTTGTGTTAGTTTGACTGTGAGCTGTTGCTGAGACATATAATTTGTACAATTGCCAGACTTTTAAAAGCTCGTGGCGGACTTCGCTACATCATTCATTACGTAGTTGATTGTGCTGTCGGCCTACCCGTGACGGAATTGATTATGATGTCATATACCTGACTGGAAGATTGGATTCCTCTATTGTGTGATCGAGCCGTCCAGAACGCCGCCTTTACAATCCAGTCAATCAATCTTCATAAACATGCGCTTTATTATTGTTCAGATTCAATGCTGACAAAATGTTCTACCAAATCAGCGTTAAATAGATTTCCCCAAAACGACTTAAAGGACACTATTGAAGGTAATACAATGGGCAATTCGCTAAAGCGCATACAATAAGAGAATCATTTACTGTTCTCAGCGGATACTGTTGGCAAGTTCGTAGGATTTTAAAAGGAGGGTTCAGTCCAAGTGACAAGTGGGACAACCTCTATTTATCTCAATAGAAGTTGTATTCTTTTTGACACGTGAAAGCCAACAAGCAAAATAGCTGATTAATATCAAGTGAGACAGTTGTATCAGTCTAACAAAAGCTGTATAGAAAAGCATAGACAGATGACTTAGTATGCCCTTCGAATTCTACGATTCACTTCTGGAAATGTTTCTCTTCTTGATAATACAGTCTTAATGCCTCTCGAACAGATTATACCATGAAGCTTTTAATGTCAATGTGTTAGTAAATAATCTTCATTTACCTTAATGTGACGCCTAGCTAATAGAATAGTGCTTTAGGCAACACATACACATATCATGCATTAGCTTAATGATAATTATTATAATGTAGAGTGTTCTGTGGCTGCGGGAATTTGAAAACAACCTGAAATCATTGTTTCGCCATCATTGAGCACTGTGTTTGTCTTTAGCCAGAGTGTTTAGCACCCTAATGTTCTGTCATGTTCCGTGTCCCTATATAGCAGATTTAACATACGTATGCGCTGGCCTTCTGTACGCGAAATCGCGGTGTTGGCATTGAATACAGTGAATTCAAAGTTCTTTTCATTGCATATTATTCAAAGCAAGAATAGTAATATTATGTCGAAAAGCAATGGAATGGCGTATATGTACCTTCGAATCACAAGGAAGCGTGGATGAATGGCCGTGTTTACGGCAGCAATCGTTAGCAATAGGCAATCGTTCTTTCTGATGAAATTTCATTATTTGTCCATAAATAATTCCAGATATAGCACTGCAGTCACAGTCATGCACAGCGACAATCTATGATCTTGTAATTGTGATAGCGAAACTTTCAGAAAAATAAAATACTGATGAATACGAGTCACGTGTCACAGCAAACAAATTCCTTTAAATTTTACTTCAAATCAATTATGGACATAAGAAATAGCTTTAAAATCATTTACCTGGTGACTAGATGTATTATAGATGTTTAGATATAATCATATGTGGATGTGGTTAACAAAATAGAGATAGAGTGGTGGCGTGATGGAAAATAACTGGGCAAGCAAGAAAGATTTTGTCGAGGGTGGGCGATATGTGAAACCTTAATTAAAATATCAGGCATCCGATGTCACGTCCTGGCCACGGGACACATAGTGTACAACTATCGGGCCGTGCGTGCAGATGCGATCGAGAATGTGAATCCTGAAAAAAACCCAACAGAAAACGTTACAATATGTAAAACATAATTTAACACCCACTTAGTCCATATTTAGCTTCGGAAATTCAAGAGGCCAGATTTCAAACAATCCTGATTTCATGCATGATCACGCTTATGCGTTGACCTTTGCATTTATGCTGATGGGATAATTGCGAATACAAACCCTGCAACTTCTTAATTATAATAGTATAACAATCCTTTATTAGTCCAACGTACACCACTCCACCCACGAATACTGCGTCCAACATTGGAACATATGATGATTGCGGTATATTCATATATTGATATATTAAGCAATTGACGAATCAATTTCGAGCTATGGTCTGCCATTTCTAGCTAAGCTGTTCCCCTGCAGTGCGTGTTTTGGGACCAATTTATGTGTATTGACCATTGAATTCCCAGGATCCCATTTTTATGATAGCTATATAGATGAGCTGCTGGATATTTATGACATTACTTTGACTGAGTATTGTTATTGCCTATAGCAGCAACAGAGCCCAGTCAAATTAGTGCCAAAGTATGCAGTACAATGTTTATTAAATAGTAAAGACGTACAAGACGTACACTTGGCTGCCTATTGAATGATCATGACGGATGTAGGTATGCCATTCATTACACATGTTGAGTGCCACGCCATCCTGCATAAGACATAATTGATCTTGACGTCAGTTACTTGAGTGACAGCTAGAGGCTATCTATTAGTTTTGCCCTATGATTCTTTCAAGATGTCTCGTATCGGCACAACAAGTAAATGCAACCATATAATAATTATGAGATATGGTTTTCATTAATCAGGAGCGGTGTCAATGCGAGTGTATATTAGCTAGTGCTTTAAATCAAATCAGGCATATCTTTGCGCCTATGCTTGTAAAGAGGGACATTATGTCGACAAGTATCATGGTTAAGCAATGGACCTTTCCAGTTTTATCCATGCCCCTCCCATCCCTAGCTAAGCTCCACCCACACCTCGCTCGTGTTAGGATCGAACGATCAATTTCCAAAAAACTACATAGATAAGCTGTTGAATATTTTGAAACTAATTTCACTGGGTGCTGTTGCTGCCTAAAGCCGTAACAGTGCCCATTCAAATTAGTTTCAAAATAGTCAACACCATGTTTATTAAAGAGCAAAGAATTACAAAGACATACAATTCATACAACGTGTCGGACTATTTGCGATTTGATGACGGTCCATATGGAACCCTTTGTGACGTAATGTTTGTGACATCAGCATACACGCGCTGAGCTGATTATGACATCATACGAGGTCAGATGATGGATGGATACTTTGGAAATCTGAATTGAGTAATTTATTAAGCCGACAGCTATAGGATATGGGCGTATGCCTAGATTGAACCGTGTAGATACATACTTAATCATTCATAAAATGTACAGCTCAGATAACCGGCGATTGACTTTCTGTTTCATGGTCTCAAATCTCAGGTGCTCTCTATAGGGTGCATGTAAATGACAGTTTGTTTAAAATAGAATGAATTCAACTCTCTCGTGAGATGTGCTATCAAAAGGGCAAGCATTAACCCATCTAATATATGCTCTGAGCGCTTAAGTGCAATGCCTTAACCTGTGAAGGTAACTTAAACGTTCGCCGGTCACAAGACGCTTTGCTGTTTGTACTAATAGATTACCCTCGTTTCAAGACAATCATCCATCTGACTTATTGACTCTTGCAAACTAACGTAGATGGAAACTGTCGATGTCATAGGCAACAGAAACTTCCCGTTTTCGTATTGACCATGGAGGATCTGAACATTCAGGATAAAGCTACAATAATGTGTACTTACTTTAATACTGATGCCATATACACAAGTGAAGCACATACATTTGCTAACCGAAAGCATAGGCTGCATTATATTCTACGGGGCGGGGGGGGGGGGTTGTTGACAAGCACATTAAGCACCATTGATCTAGTTTCCTGTTGAGACCCCCGTTTATTAGAAAAGGCTATTACTGTGTGCATACCATGTTTTTCATATGGTTTTTGGAAAATACAATTCCGATCTAGGGAAACCCAGACAGGAGTACAGATATAGGCCCCAGTCTGTCATAGATGGCGTACACCATAGTGATTTGTAAGCCAATTTGGGACACGCATTACATCGAAACGCCGTTCCTTTGTTCACCAGACATGTACGACCTTGCCAGATAAATTAGCAAATGTACTATGCAGCAAGGATGTCCATATTTACATACGTATGTCATATGTTAACGCACTGGCTTGTGAAGAGAGAAGTTCCGGTACTGCGTGGTGCTAATGTGTACATTCTGATCACGATGCCACTACACAAATATATTAAGTATGCTACAGAATGAAAGTAAATTCAGCTCAATCAATCCCATGCTGGAGTTAATGGCACTGCTCAAGGGCAGGATGCAGTTCGAGGAAGAAGACGCAATTTTTCTCGCCACCCGTATGCCTACATCCAAACCCACTTTAATCGCTCACAATAATACATTACACCCTCATCCATAGTGTGATCCAGAAATGTTTGTCTGTACAGTGTTCAATATGGATGTAACGTCATGATGGTTCTTTGAAACCGAGAGACAAAATACGACAACATTATCAGGAATGCAAGAACTCTTATGCTGATTATTACAACAAATCATCTACAATTCTTTTCTGTTAAATATGTTAGGCTAAGTTGACTGGGAGTTGTTGCTGCCAATGGCAGGATAGGTTCCTGTTAAATTAGGTTCAACACCTATTCAACAGCGTACCTATATTTCACTATCCTAGACATATGGACACTAATCACCCGAATGGGTCGATTGTGTATCTCAGTTCTGGTACTATTTCTCTGTGCCTAGCGGTATGCTAGATGACTAATGGCTATTTAATAATGCTGCCACTCATTTTTGCTACTTTATATTCAGACTAGCGAACATTTTCCAAAGCCGAAGATAGAGTGGCTCTTGTACTAGTGTACAGTATTGCACTTCATGGTTCTGGTGTGGTTTTTCTTTATGATATTATCCTGATCGGCCTTTTCAATTTCCACATTATGTATGTATTGATTACTGGATTCTGCGGCTGCAGTAGAAGAAACAGCCTACAGCTGCAGGCAGAACTTCTTCACGTTTGCCCACGGTGTCTTGTCCTCAGCTGAAATCTTTAGCTTCGTCGGGTCCATACTTGACTTGAGTGTACCGAGTCCTGCTTTCTCGAGGTCACTTCGTAGCACGGTTATCAGATTAATGCAATGACGTCCTCTTCTGGCTTTGGTTCCGAGTATGGCGAATTCCAAAGATCTCTGGGCTGGTGTGGCTTCTGGTATCCTTAACACATGGCCAAACATGGACCATCTTCGCTGGGCGACGTTGACTGAAATAACTTATTGTCGAACGGAGGCTAAGGGTGTCAATACCAATCATATCCGTACTTCACTGACACATTATCTCCAGATCCTTTCGAAACTTAAGCAGTGTAATCCCTTACCACACTGTTGTCAATAGTGTATCTTTTACTGTGTCAATAGTAAAGATATTGGCGGACATTTTTGAACAATTTTGGTCGACCATGTTATTCTCTATCTTCCACCAAATTTGTAAAAGAAAATGACCACCAGTTCATCTTTTAATTTAATTTGACAATTTAAAAGATCAAGCTGTTGAAGAGAAGATGTTGTCCTCATAAGTCATAACCTGTCAATAACGAGAACGCTTTCTACGTATGTTCTGCTGGCGTCTATCCAAACCCCGCCAACTGTGTATATATGTTTGAATTGCTGTAATGCCCCTAACCCTGAATTCATAGATACCCATTTCCAAGATAACTATACAGGTAACATCTTCAATATTTTGAAACTAACTAGACTTGAAGATCGTGTTGGCTACAA
Source organism: Chaetoderma sp. LZ-2023a (assembly GCA_034401795.1). Taxonomy (NCBI): domain Eukaryota; kingdom Metazoa; phylum Mollusca; class Caudofoveata; order Chaetodermatida; family Chaetodermatidae; genus Chaetoderma; species Chaetoderma sp. LZ-2023a. The sequence goes on along the minus strand of CM067366.1, from coordinate 75,947,809 downwards.
CAGCTACAACTAATTTCAAATTAGTTTCAAAATATTAAGTGATATGATTATTAAATTGTAAATGCACCAACTATGCATAATTCAAACACATACTGTCGGATCTTTACCACTTTCTTGTCGACCTACGTCATTAGATTGTGCCGTCATATAACAAGTGACATGGTTTGAAGATGACAGCAGATAATTGAGTGGCAGATTGAATCCCTGGAATCTTACCCATACGCCAAGCTGTTTGTGTCCCGATATGTCAATACATTTTCAATCTGCTATACATTGCCTTAGATATATTAAGTCAACCTAACCCATATCAGATCAGCATCCATATGATTGATCTTTCAGTTGAGAAGATGTTGTCATTGTCTCTTCGGGGTCTTCGTTTCCCACCTCTCATTAAATGGATGCCTTGACATAAAGAGTAACAGACACGTGGACACAGGCCACCTGTATCCTTTCTAACATCATCAGCACTGACATCCCCACTGGCATTATGTCTTATCTATTGCGTGGTAGCTCCTGTCCGTTACCATGACTGTACGCTTGAAGGATGCTAAGGTTTAAGAAGATAGCCACCCAACAACCATAAAAGAAGTAATGCAGTTTCGCGAAAACCTTGCATTGTGTATATAAATATGCGACTGCAGAATTGTTTAAACATGTAGACAGAAATTTACCAACACCGTGTACATACTTCTTTTCTTAGAGAATGGCTCTAGTTAGCGTGTCTATATATTAACGACATAGAAGCCAGTTACCTATAAGGGAATAATGGTTGTTTCAACGCTGGCACAGTAGTACCGTGCCTATCCGTAAGTTAGGCGGCACATGATTAGTAAGAATACCCAGTGCTGTCACCTACTATCAGTAACATTTCTCTAGATTTAAAGTGTCTGTAATTATAGTTATCGGGTCCGAAACAGACTGCCACGTATGAAGCTAATTTGACTGGACGCTGTTGCTGTCATAGGTGGCAAACCAGGTTACTGCCAAATTAGTTTCAAAATATTCAATAGCTTACCTGTATGGTTTTCTGGAAATTGGTAGTCAGGGAGTTTAGAGATCGATCGATCCCAATACAAGCGATGTATGGGTGGAGCTTAGATAGAGATGGGCGGGGCATAGCTATACATGGAATGGTCCATTGTGTGCATCTGTGTCTGGCATTGTATGTTATAATGTTCTTGGGTTAGCTCTTCATTTACAAATATTGCATATATCCCAATACCCCTTACACAATCAGCCTGGAGAAACAGGTATCGATTCCAGAATTACATAACAGTTACTCACGACTCATCAAACTTCTGTCCGCGTTTCTCCATTAACTAACTGTCAGGAATATTACTCGATATCAGATACTAGAGCGTGGCATGTGGATCTACTGTGCCTGTGTTAACGCATGCTTACCCAACTAGGTTATTAACGGCTGCATTACGTCCTATCTGATGCCCGTTTTAGACCAATGTTTGCGGGTTGCGACTGCATTTATAGTAATCACCGATCATGACTTCAGAAGCAGCAACATAACACTGCAGTGTGCTTGTAGGAGTTAATATTAAACACGTTCAAGAAGGGAATTATTTAATTAGGATACATGTTGCAGCTCCCACTAGCTTTTGATCACGGTTAACTCTTAATGAGATCTTCGCTAACAACAAGTTGCCCTTTATTAGAGTCATACCAATTAACATATTGCTTATAGCCTGTATGATTGAGGTACACATTTTAGGCATGATCCGATATTAATCAACAATTAGAGTACTATCATCGGATTTATTTTTCTTATTATATCTGCGTATTGAATCTCATACACACGTGTTAGCTGATTTTACTCTCATTATCTCCCTCTATTTCCATCTCACTTTCGCCGTATCTCTCTCTCTCTCTCTCTCTCTCTCTCTCTCTCCCTCTCGCTCCCTTTCGCTCTCTCGTGCCCTCTCCCGCCCCCACCCTCTCTCACTCTCTCTCTCTCTATTTCTATCGCTCTCTCTCTCTTTCTCTCTCTCTCTCTCTCTCTCTCTCTCTCTCTATCTCTCTCTCTCTCTCTCTCTCTCTCTCTCTCTCTCTCTCTACCTCTCTCAAGATTCACTACCTATAAACCTCACACGTTTATGTATGTATATATTTTACACATGTATGCATGCATACATGTTCGTGCAAACAAACAGACACACTAGTCGGAATGTGCTACCTAGGTGGAATCGTAAATTATGACTCAATAGGCCCGATAACATCACCTGGATTATGCTATTAACGTGTATCTGCATAATATGTTTTGTGTTTATATGTGTTGTAATCATATAAGGTTCCCGTATTGGTACATTTTCTCTCCTTTCAACACACCCATCCTTGACCTTTTCATATGTTGAAATAGTCAATAAATCTTAGAATAAGAGTACTGTATTAATATTGCGTGCGTTTATTATGCGAGCATTCGATCCAAATCATGACATGGTTTTATTGAAATATTTATAGTCGTCCATAAATATGTCTTGTGGTCGCACAAGGCGTAAATGTTATTGTATTCGTTCAGTAAAAGAGAAGGTCTCGGAACTACGTGCAAAGGATAATGCTGTACAGTGTATTCGCTTGTTTGTTCTCCATATGCCGGGGTCATAGCCAGGTTTATAAGGCAGAATATTGATTTGAACATAATAGATCAACTGCGAACTTATACATATAGTCTAATCAATATTCTCATAAATATATTCAGGTGAATTTGACAGTCACCTTTTTCTAAGGCAGAATATGTTCCAGTCAGATTATCTTCACAATATGCACCAGTTTAGATGCATGCATTCGTGTTGTCCTGGTAAGAAGACTAGTGTGGGTTCGAGTTGATATAATCGATTTCTAAAGAAAATGTCCATGGAAAACATTGATATCTAGCAGGGTGGAATGCGAGATTTCTCTTTGCGCGGATGTGCTGAGATTCTCCCACTGCAACAATGTTTAAAGTTAGATGCACCAAGAAGCCATTTTCTGTATTCTGAATAGCGAACCACACCCTCAGCCAATTCCACTGAATATCAGTGTTATCTAAGTAAACCAGGTATCTTTAATGTCCACTGAAATGGCTGGGTATATATCATATCCAACCATTCCAGTGGTAATTTTCTAAAATAACCTCTTAGTCTGCAAATGGAAATTTACGAATTTTCTTGCCCAAATTCGACCATACAAGCTTATGTGTAAAACTGTGAATAATAGGCATTCAGACTTTTACACATCAGAATACATTTCTGTGTTCTTCAGTTATTTTTAATAGTCTACACAAGACCAATCACCATATAATGCACACTATTGCCATATGCCTATGCGATAATGGCCGCGTCTAGTCACTTAGCGAGTATGACAAAATTACCGCTAGCAATCATGCATTAGGCTGAAAACTAAATGTAACATGCATTCCAAAGAATATCGAGGATCGCTCTCCCACAATTGTACTTGATGCTGAGATCTGGTCTTTTGACCTCCAAATCAGTTTCAATCCTTCAGGGACACAATGACAACCATACACTCAAGTTTTGCCAAGATCACTACTGTAGAACTTGAGTTATTGCACCAAAATATGTTCCTTGTGTGCTCACACTTGACCTCGATTGATATCTTCGAGACACAAGTCCACCCTTAAACGGAAATTTAGTTTAAATGCCTTCAGTAGGCTACAACCCTCGCGCACCCATGCACGTACAGATAGACAGTTAGACACGCACACGCACGCAGACATGGTTGTAATACTATTCGCAGGTACACCGCGTGATGAAACTAATTACTGCAAAAACCCAAATAATATTTGGGGTTATATTAATAAAGCCATCCTCCATGGCTATTGTTCGGGGCATGTTTCCCTCACTCACCGTTCTACCTTAAATGGCTATAGTCGGTACCGAGACAGACAATAGCATAAGCACTGTTCAATGTAACGCACACTTTGTGTGACGTGTCTAGCATGTCAATCAGGTTTAACCATTTCAATATTGAGATACCGCTGTTAAATGAGGGGGTCTACCGTATATTGGCAAACATGTTTTTCGTTAGGGCACGTGGTTTTACAACTATTTCCCTAAAGAAGTCGCAATCGTACTAGATGGCGTGGAGTAGGGCCATGGTGAGTGACTAGTATTAAGAACACAGCTCTATGTAGTGATGGTTTCGTGGATGATAATTACTTAAGAATGGTTTAACTATGGGAAGGTGCTAAGCACATATTTGTGGAATTATATTTAACTCTCATAATATCTAGAAAATATGTGTTCAATATTCAATAAAAAAGTGTCTGAAAATCTTAGCAAAACGTGGACATGGTTTGTCACACAATGGTTTACAATTTCGTTTAATCGGTCAGACAGTTTGTTGACTGCACAGTATAGATGCTAAACAGTCATAATGGTAAGAATGTGGTGTGGAATATGTCTAACATACCTATTGTTGGCCAGTGGGTAACTGTCCCTCTAATGAGAAATCAGGTTATTGGGCAGGTACTAAGGCAGTCCCAGGAGACTAGGGTCCAGCATTCGCCCAGTAACAGCCCAGTAATAAGCATTATCGTGGTTGTTGCTCCAATAGAACTAGTTTGCCATAACTCCTAATGATCCATTCATTGTTGCTCAATAGTCATCACGATATCTACCTTAGTTCGCACAATGTTAATTGACCGCTTGCCGATACTTATACATATATCATAAGCTTCATCATAAATTTATTGCGATATGTAATCACCATCTTGATGTTCACCATCTTGATTATCGATTTATTGTATGTCTGTCGAACAAAAACGGCTGTAGTTACAGACAATGCCCAAGTATGTAAATCTACCTACATACATTATTCAAATATGTCTGGAACCTTACTGATATGTACACATGGTGATGTAGAATAGGTGTTCCTTCATTTCTATGGGTGGGGTTAATGTTATTGTTATCCGATGTCGCATTGCATGTAATGGTATCTCCAACCATGTAATACGATAGTATTCTTCTATTTGGAAGAACAGTTAGATAGAAATCCGTTTACTCATTTTTTACAATCCACAATTTGATTTTGATTGTACAATGTGCCTGCTGTAGCCGACTTATCTCCGTTACAGTAATTCCGAAAATGCAACTTTTAACGTGGATTTCAATTTCCCAATCATTGACAGTGACATCTGGATCAGATGAAAAAATGCAATCGCTCCGAATTATACAATTCGTGTCAAGGAAACAAAGGTAGTCTCTATTTATAATGGCTTTGTTATTACTGACTTAATATAAGCCTTGCAGATGACCCAATAATAGTTATAATGTCTATATTCAGACACTACTGTTTTGCTACACTGACTAACCTGACAGATGTTTTTCGGCATTTCCGAGTTAATTTGTCAAGATGCTAAATTTGCTTCCTTATCAAGCCATCTGTCATGGAAGTCAAATATTCCCAGTGTTTCATTTGTTATCCACGCATGATCAATATATCACTTGCACATTGCAGCTGTAGGCATCCGAAGCAAATAAGCGACGAGTTGAGATCTCTTATTGTAAGGGAAGGTTAGCGTGGCGGAATAATTAAACTGAATGTTTTTATTATTGTAAACAACTGTTAGACAACATTGGTAACTTATCTCCTGGTGTCGTGCACTACAAGCTTGTATCACACCATCAGATCATGGCTATAGTTGAGGAACATTGATGTCAAATATGGCATGAGCTGTATCCATCTTACATAGCAGCGACTAATAGCAACACCATGCACGTGAAGTAGAGACTGACATTTGTTATGAAACTGTTTTATATAGACACCATTCCAAGATAGATGAATAGGTTAAATACCAATAATAATTTGGAATGTGTATACATTTATACGAGGCGCAACCCTATTATCATCGATTTTAAAGAACCAACCACTATCATTATGAATTATTCCAGCGGTAAATTTTCAATAATAGTGTTCTCTTAGCCTGCAAATGGACAGTCATCAAGCCCACTACATATCTTGGCTTTGGCCAGCTTCGCCACGAACGCGTTACTCATATCATGACGCACACGCACCTACGCATGCACGCTCGTAGGCACCCACCCACGCACGCAAGCACACCTGTCAAGCTATGATATGAGGTATGACAATGCTGCTGATAAATTAAGCATTTATTCCTGGTTGCTATAGATGCATAGTAGCGTTCCTCTGGTACAGATCTCTATTTAATCTGTCTGATTCAAATTCTCTTTTATCTTCCACACTAATTTAATCTGTCTGATTCAAATTCTCTTTTATCTTCCACACTAAACGTTTATCTCTGGTGATGAGAATAATGCCTACATCCTCTGCTACGACAAAAACGCCTCATTGCAAGAAAGAAACTAAACCATGTTGAATTAGAAGCCGGTTTTTTGTATTACCAATAACGTTACATACATATAGAGAAAGGGAATACACACAATTTACGAATTTATACAGTTAATTTATAAATAAACATTATTATTATCACCATTTGAAGAATATCACTAGTGTAGCTATTATTACGCATATTATTACTACTAAGCATTCTGCATTGATAGGGTTACATATCACACACACCACGCACGCACGCACGCACGCACGCACGCACGCACGCACGCACGCACGCACGCACGTACGCCCGCGCACACGCACGCACGCACGCACACACACACACACACACACACACACACACACACAGACACACACACCACCAACACCAACGCCAACGCCAACGCCAACGCCAACGCCAACGCCAACGCCAACGCCAACACCAACACCAACACCAACACCAACACAACCACATCCACCAACACCACCACCCTCTCGAATCCACATGACTATCTTGCATATGCAAATTACATACATTCAAAATTGATATCTGTTTCACATACGTCAATTTTCAGAACCCAAACTAAGACAATAGATCCATTTCGAGCTGTCCCGCCCATCTATGGCTAAACTCCGCCCACGCTTTTGGCGTGTTAGGATCGATTTATATGTATTGATACATGAATTCCCAGAATCGTATTTCCAGGCTGATTATTCAGGTAAGCTGCTAAATATTTTAAAACTGGGTAAACTGGTGTTGTTGCTGCCTATGTTAGCAAGAGCATCCATTTGAATTAGTTTCATAATATTCAACATAATGCTTTGTTGTATTGTAAATTCATCAAAGCCATACAATTCTTACACTTTACGGACTATTCCGGCATTATTCCAGCATTATGACGGAGTATTCTTTGTCAATTATGATTGTGAGAGAGAGAGAGAGAGAGAGAGAGAGAGAGAGAGAGAGAGGAGGAGGGAGGGAGGGAGGGTGGGGGAGGGAAGGAGGGACGGAGAGAGAGAGAGGTTGGGTGGGGGAGAGAAAGGGAGGAAAGGAGCAGGTGCACGAGGGAGGAAAGGAGTGAGCGAAGCGTGGATTGATGTGGGGAGAAAGATGGAGGGCGTGGAATGGGGGAGAAAGGCATGGCAAGAGAGATTAGGAGACTGATTGCATACAGCTACACCATGCGAATGTATCTGTACATGTACGCGTGATTACACGTGGCATTACACCGCTATTCCACTCATGTGCAATTGAAATTACCAGAGCTGTGGCAGTGGCATGCTAACATTAAACACATGTTATGATCGATGGGATCGCGACATGCCAGCCACACTGTGATGTTTATGTCTGGTAATAATGATGGGATATTTAGCATGGTTATCCGTATTACCAGATGATTGTGACGACGTGCGATGTGTTCGTTAGCGTCTGTCTCGCTTGATCAATACTATTCTCTGATTACACTTCGTTTGCTCTCACATGAGATGTGTATCTTTGGAATACAGCCATCTATGAGAGCAATCCAGAACATGTGACGTGAATATACACACCCAGTCTGTTAAATACTGTTCAGCTCTCATTGCCTCTCAATGTGCATCATATATTGTGGTTTGGCCGAATGGCAATGTCGTTAAGAAAGCAAACATCTTTCACCCTCAGGCAACCCGTATCTGATAATTTGCTTGAAACATATTTTCTGACCATAGCCTCAACAATTAGCTACTGCACACTTTCAGCAAGCCATGACAACCACATTGAATACTAACGGGCTAATAAAGTATAAGTATACTGTATCTAACAACAGCCATAATGGCAAGCGGGCGTATTGGAGATTGAGTAGAATGTTATATAAATGTTACATACTATTAAGAATACATTGCCGTTAATTTTCTGTTATATTGAAATAATAGTCTTTGGACATTGGAATAAAATAACAGTCTTAGTGATATGATTATCTAATATACCACAGCGCGGTGACCAACAATTAAAAACACAACACTTTCCCATTACAGTAATTATAACGAATCGTGTTCAGAAATCGACAATATCGATATTGCATTGCACAACAAGTAAACTTCATTTACACTACACCTACATCAACACAGAGCCAATGCAAATACGACTTTGTGTTACCACTATGTCAACATATGATTTATGTTGCGTGTGGATAGAATGTGGCTCCAAGGAACCCAGTCAGGTACTGATTTTGCCACCAGTTATAATTAATGGTTTGTGAGTGCGAACATATATCGTTTGGTCACTGAGTTCTCGCATAATATATTGGAACTAGACTTAATTGCATTTGGACTAAAGATTGCAGAGCCTGGCAATCAGGAAGAACATGGTTGCGTGGAGACATGCTGCCAAATAAGGACGGTATTTTTCCTCAAATTCACAACATCAACATTGAATGTATATTTGTGAGAATTATAGATTTGGTAATTATTCTTGTTAGTGTTATAATAACGACTCATTCGATGGAGAAGGATAAGACTCCTAAATAAGCACGCACTTTGCAAAACTCGTTTTATTGGATAATCTTAGAGTGCCAAAACGTACCTCCTAAAGGATGTATTCTTAGTACAATGGATGGATCCACGTTTTGCTATGCCCTGCACATCCTTAACAAGGCTCCATCTATGCTTTGTCTGTGTTCGGACCGATCGAACACTGACTTCCCAAAATTCCAAGATCAAGGTAACTGCGCACGTAAGCTGGTGACTATTTTTGAAACTAGTCTGACAGGCTGCTGTTACTGACTATGGCAGCAACAGCGCCCAACCATATCAGTTTCATATTACTCCACATAATGTTTATTAATTAGGAAAGAAATAAGATTCGTGCAATTGACGGATTTTTAAGCGTTCCTAGCGGACAAAGCCACACCACTCATTACCTAGGTGATTGTAATGTTAGCCTGTGTATGATGGATTTGATTATGACATCATATACTTGACTGGCAGATGTTATTCTTCTATTGCGTGATCAAGCCGTCGCGAACACCACCTGTACAGTCCCGTCAATCAATCTTCATAAACATGCGCTTTATCATTGTTCAGATTCATTGCTGACAACATGTCTCACCAAATCAGCGCTAAATAGATTTCCCAAAATGTCTTAAAGGAGACCATTGATGGTAATACAATGAGCAATTCGCTGAAGCGCATACAATGAAAAGAATCGTGTATTGCTCTCAAAGGATACCATTAGCAAGTTCACAGGATTTGAAAAGGGGTGTTCATACCAAGTGACATGTGAGACATCCTCAATTTATCTCAGTAGAAGTTGTATTCATTTTGACACATGAAAGGCAGCGTGCAGAATAGGTGATTACTATCAAGTGAGGCAGTTTTATCAGTCTAACAAAAGCTGAATAGAAATACATAGACAGATGACTTAATATGCCATTCACATTTTACGATTCACTTATGGAAATGTTTCTCTCCTTGATAATACACACTAAATGCCTCTAGATCAGATTTTGCCATGAATGATCTAAAGCCAAGTGGTAAGAAGATAATCTTCATTTACTTTAATGTGACACCTAGCTATTAAAATAGTTAGCGTCTTGAGGCAGCACCTACAAACACCATACACTATCTTAATCATAACGATGATAATGTACTGTGTTCTGCGGTTGCAGTAGTTTGAAAACATCACTCACCTGCCATCATAGCTTCACCATCATTGAGCACGGTTCCATGTCCTTAGCCAGAGTGTTTGGCACCCTAACTTTCTTACATTTTCCAGGTACCCACGTAGCAGATTTATCATGGTTGTGAAGTGGCTTCCTTTACGATGTTTCTCGGTGTTGGCATTGAATACTACGAATTCAAAAGTTTTCTCTACATATAAATCAAAGCAAGAATCATCATATTATGCCGAAACCCAATAGATTGGCGTATATGTACTCTCGAATGACACGGACACTTTCTTCATTAAAATACAGCGGCATACATGTTGTACAACTATTGGGGCGGAGTTCGCAGAGGAGATCGAGAATGTGTAAAGTGACAAAATAATAATAACGAAAAATATTAAAATGTGTAAAGCATAATTGAACACCCACTTAGTCCATAGTTAAGGAAATTAATTCAAGATCCAAGATTTTAAACAATCCTGATGTCATGCATGATCAAGCTTATGCCTTGAGGGATACATGTCTAGCTGTGGTCCTCCCATTTCTAGCTATGCTCTGCTCCTAATGTGCGTGTTTCGGGATCGAAATATATTCCTTGAACACTAAAGTCCCAGGATCTCACATTCATGATAGCCATACAGGTGGGCTATTGAATATTTGTGAAACTAATTTGATTGGGGTTGTTATTCCATATGGCAGTGACAGAGCTCAGTCAAATTAGTTTCAAAATATTCAAATTAAAATTCAATCATCTAATAATTACGAGCTATGCTTTAGATTAATCAGTAACCGAGTTATGGAAGTGTGTATTATCCAGTGCTTCAAATTAAATCAGGCATTTCTTTGCGCCTATGCTTGCAAAGAGGGACATTATGTCGACATGTATCATGGTTAAGCAATGGACCTTTCCGGTTTTATCTATGCCCCTCCAATCTCTAGCTAAGCTCCACCCACACCTCGCTCGTGTTGGGATCGATCGTTCTCTGAACGCCCTGACTATCAATATCCCAAAAAACTACACAGGTAATCTGTTGAATATTTTGAATCTAATTTGACTGGTTGCTGTTACTGCCTAAGCATGCTTTTTAAACAGCAAAGAATTACAAAGACATACAATTCTTACGTGTCGGACTATTTGAGATTTGATGACGGTCCATATGGAACCCTTTGTGATGTAATGCTTATGACTTCATCACACACGCGCAGAGCTAATTATGACGTCATACGAGGTCAGAAAATGGATGGATACTCTGGAAAGGTGAATTGAGTAATTAATTAACCTGAGAGCTATAAGATGTAGGCGTATGCCTACATTGAACAGTGTAGATCCACACTTATCCATTCATAACAATAATGGTCCAGACAACCGGCGATTGACTTTCTGGTTCATGGTCTCATTTGTTAGCTGTTCTTCATAGGGTGCATGCAAATGACAATTTGTTAAGGAGAGAATAAATTCACGCGATCTCTCACGAGATTTGCTATCAAAAAGCCAAACAATAACCCAACTAGTATCTGTTCTAAACGCTTAAGTACTTTAACCTGTGAAGATAACTTAAACCTGACTTTCTCGGGTTAAAAGACTCTTTGCAGTTTGTCCTAATTGATTAACCTCGTTTCAAGGCAATCACCCACCTGAATTGGTGACTTTTCACAAACTAACTTAGCTAGAAATACCAGTTCTATTGATACCCGTAAGAGCAATGGGTGCATTCATGCTATTACCATCTGGCATAGCAAGCAAGACCAAATGTCAACACCTGACTATGAGACACGAGTATCGACAATATGTCGATATATCGCAATATTTTCATATGATACATCATGAGTATCGTGGGAGAAGGACAACGTCGAGCCTCTCTAGTTTAAAAGACTGCCAATATGACCATTATTATCGCCACCTTATTACTGTCACCTACGACAAAATTCACTGTATGTATGCCAGAATCGTGGACATTCGCAGCTTCTAGCTATAAGGACGCTCTGCCAACAGCAACAACAGTATGTAATTAACAAAGCAAACAATCCACAAATATCCTCACGTCTCACGACTCGGGTCGCTGCTCGTGACAGATTTGCAGATGGCCAGGAAGTGAGCGAACATAATAATTGCATCATGTCATTACGGCGTCTTGCTGAGTGTCAAAAGAACAACAGCTTACAGCTAGCTTGTTAGTCGCAAATGATCAACAGGGACGAGCAGCGAGTTTAACTGACCGGTTCATGACGGTAACTCAGGAGGCAAAAGTGCAATTCACTCTGTAAGAATAAAACATTTTGAGTCATCTCCACGTTGTGTAATAATCCATATTGAATCTTCGGTCATAATTATGTATTATATTTACATTTCACGAGTAACGTATTCGATGTTTGAGCTACTCCAACAACACACTATTCTCGTGTTTATCAGTGATGATCTGTGTATCAAGCTAACGCTACAATAATGCTTACGTACTATAATAATGATGCCAAATACACAAGCGAAGCACATACATTTGCTAACACAAAGCATAGGCTGCGTTATATTATATGGGATGTTGTTGAAACGCACATTGTACAATAACGCATAGTCCATCTTCAAATATGCGTTCGTGACGTACTTATCAATGTCATTCATAGGGTCATAATGACGTCATTGATTGTGATGTCATTGTATACGTCACGTAGTTGATTATGGCGTCATGTGATGCATGGCTACAGTGGGCAGTTCCATTGCGATTCTGGGATTGCAAGTATCAATAGCTTCAAAATAGCTATGCTAGTGACGTAGAGACTAAACCTCTCGGTAGATTGCGTATATCAATGGTGGAACTATAGGTCTGTGACCCGTGGTAAACTAGGTAACTAATCACTATTTGATAATACTGCCACTCACTGCTGCTTCTCTTTATTCAGACTGTCTAACATTTTTCTAAGCCAAAGATCGAGTGATTCGTATACTACTGTACACTGTTGCACTTTATAGGTCTGCTGGCGTTTTCCTTTAGGACATTTTTCTTCTGAAACCGTTTTCAGTTGATAAATAACGTATTGTCGAATAGTGGCTAAGGCGTGTCCTTGCCGATCACACCCGTACTTCACTGACACATTCTCTCCAGATCCTGTGAACGCAGGTCACACAGTTTAATCATTAGCACGCTGGTGAAATATATTCTATGTTTTTCTATAACAATAACAAAGATAATGGTGGACATTTTAAAACAATTTTCGTGGATGATATTGCTGTCTATCTTCCACCAAATTTGTAAAAAATGAACACCAGTTCTTCTTTTAATTTAATCTGACAATTTAAAAGATGAAGCAGTTGAAGAGAGGATAAGTCAATAAAGGGAACCATTTCTAACTATGCTCCACTCACTTCTCGTTAAATGCCGCCCAATGTGTGTGTGTGTGTGCGCGCGCGCGCGCGCGGGCGGGCGGGCGGGCGGGCGGGCGGGCGGGCGGGCGGGCGGGCGTGTGGTGTGAGTGTGTGTGTGGTGTGAGTGTATGTGTGTGTGCGTGTGCGTGTGCGCGCGCGTGTGTGGGTGTGTGTGTGTGTGTGTGAGTATGCGTGTGCGTGCGTGCGTGTGTGTATTTCAATTGCTTTAACAACTTGAACCCTGAATTCATAGATACCCATTTTCATGATAGCTATACAGGTAAACTGTTCAATAGTTTGAGACTAGCTAGACTTGGTGTTGCATATGACAGCAATAGTGCATTTCCAATTAATTTCAAATTATTAAAAGGAATGATTATGAAATTGTAAATTAAACAAATACCAATAATTCAGACGTGTACTTTTGGGACTTTACCACACTTGTGTCGGACCTATGCCATGTAATTGTGACATCAGCTAACAAGTGAAGTAATTTGAAGATGGCGGCAGTTACTTGAGTGGCAAATTAAATCCTTCCAATCCTACCCTTACCCCCCAAGGCTCTGTACGTTAAGAGTTAAGACCTGTCCACACGCCTTCAATCTGCTGTACACTGTCATACACATATTAGTCCCACATAACCCATATCAGTTTAGCGTACAGAAGATTGATTTTTTACATGAACAGATGTCGTCATTGTCTCTTCTGGCTCCTCGTTTCCGCCATTAGATGGTTGTCTTGGCATTGGGAGTAACAGGCATTGGACATATGCCAGCTGTATCCTATATAACTTCCTCAGCAGTGACCTCCCGGCTGGCATTATATATGTATCTTGTGCACGATAGCTCATTTCCATTCCAAAGACTGTGCGCTTGCATGGTGCTAAAGTGTAAGGTGGTCGGAACCAAGCAATAATAAAAGAAGGCATGCATATTCGTAACAACTTCTCATCATCTATATAAATATGCGAATGTGGAATTCATGAATCAATTCCTCACTCAATCATATGACGCCATAATCAAGTAAGCGACGGTATGATGGCGTCATAATCGTGACGTCATGAACGTTTCGATTAAGCCCGTCTTTAACGCGTAATAGTCCGACAGCTTTACGTATTGTATGTTTTTGCTTTTTAAGAATCATGCTGTTGAATATTTTGAAACTAATTTGACTGAGCCATAGGCAGCAACTGGTCCAAGTCAAATTAGTTTCAAAATATTCAACAGCGTACGTGTATAGTTTTCTGGAAATTGAAATTGGCGGGGCATAGATAAAACTGGAAACGTCCATTATTTAAACATGTAGACATATGTTTGACAACTCCGCGTACATACTTATTCTCATAGAGAATGGTTTTAGTTAGCATGTATATATGTTAATACCATAGGCGTCAGTTACCCATAATGGAATAGTGGATGTTTCAAGGCTGGCACTGTGGCGACGCACATATCCGTAGGTTAGGTAACAAATTATCATTATCACCAACTATCAGTAACACTGGCTTAGATTTAAAGCGTTTGTAATTATAGTGATCGGGTCAAACATAGGCATAGTCTCCTGTTCTATTGCAAACTATTGCGATTCTTGTTCCTGGTAGATGAACATAAAAGCAACGATCTACTTCACCATGGTTACCTCATGTTGTAATACTTTGGAAAATATGCTGTCCACAACTTTGCATATGTTATAACTATTTCATCAGTTTCTGTATGCTGCAGGAGGTAATTGTGTCCATCTGTGCCTATCATTGTCTATCATAATGCTCTTGAACCTGCTCTTCACTTGTAGATCTATAATATATCCACATAATTATATCTCTACTGTTTAAGTAACATGTTGTTGGATATTTTGAAACTAATCTGACTGGACGATGTTGCGGCCATAGGTGGCAAAACAGGTTGCTGCCAAAATTAGTTCCATTAGTTTTTTGGAAATTGGTAGACAGGTGAGTTCAGAGATCAGATCCCAACACGAGCGAAATGTAGGTGGGGTTTAGCTAGAGATGGGCGGGGCATGGCTAAAATGGAATGGTCCATTGTGCCCATGTGTGTCAGGCATTGTCTGCCTTAATGTTCTTGGGTTTGCTCTTCATTTACAGATATTGCATATATCCCAATACCCCCCCTTCCTCCATCAGCCTGAAGAGACAGGTATCGATTCCAGAATTACATAACATTCACACACACACACACACCTCGTTAACCTTCGGTCCACGTTTCTTCATGAACTGACTGTCAGTAATATTGCTTGGCATTGGACACAAAGAGCCGTATCATGTGTAACTAATGCACCTGTTTTAGCACAGCATTGTCCAAATATGTTATTTCCGGCTGCGTTACGTCCTAACTGATGACCGTTTTAGTCTGAGTGTTGCACGGTGCGACTCAGCAGCATCAATACTACATGTATAGTAATCACCAGTCATGACTCCAGAGGCAGCTACATAACACTACAATTTGCTTGTAGGAGTTAATGTGGAAACACATTCAAGATGGACGTAATTAGGTTGTATGTTGCAGCACCGACTAGCTATCGACCACGGAGAATCCTTAGTGAGATCTTTGCTAACAGCAAGTTGTCCTTTATTAAAGGCATGCGAATAAACAGGCCGGCCATTACATGTACGTTTGAGATACACATTTCAGACATGTCCCAAGATAAATAAACAACGAGAGTACCATCATCGGAATTATATGCATTATTGACCGTGCGTATTGAATCTCAAACACATGTTTTAACTGCTTGTACTCTCTCTCTCTCTCTCTCTCTCTCTCTCTCTCTCTCTCTCTCTCTCTCTCTCTCTCTCTCTCTCTCTCTCTATATATATATATATATATATATATATATATATATATATATATATATATATATATATCTCTCTCTCTCTCTCTCTATCTCTCTCTCTCTCTCTCTCCCTCTCTCCCTCCCTCCCTCCCTCCGTCCCTTTCTCCCTAAATCCCTCATTCTCTCCCTCCCTCCTCGCCCCTCTCTCTCTCTCTCTCCCTCCCTCCTTCCCTCCCTCCCTCCCCTCCCACTCTCTCCCTCTCCCTCTCTCCCTCTCTCTCCCTCTCTCTCCCTCTCTCTCTCTCGCTCTCTCTCTCTCTCTCTCTCTTCCCGCCCCCCCTCTCTCTCTCTCCCTCTGTCTGTCTGTCTCTCTCTCTCCCCCTCTCTCTCTCTCTCTCTCTCTCTCTCTCTCTCTCTCTCTCTCTCTCTCTCTCTCTCTCTTTCTCTCTTCCCTCCCGCTCTCTCTCCCTCTCTCTCTCTCTCTCTCTCTCTCTCTCTCTCTCTCTCTCTCTCTCTCTCTCTCTCTCTCTCTCTTTCTTTCTTTCTTTCTCCGTCATGTAATTATATATTTTAAACATGTACACATACACACGTTACTGTGCACGCAAACAGACATAATAGTTGGAATACGCTGCTTAGGCGAAATCTTATGTTCGGAATCAATTGGCTCGATAAAACCACCTGAATTGTGCGAGCAAACTGTATCTGCATAACATAGTTAATGTATTATATTTGTGTCTGTAATCTTTTAAGTCACCTATATTTGTACATTCGATTTCCTTTAAACACACCCATCCTTGATCATTTCATATCTCCATATAGCCAATAAATCTTAGAATACGTATACTGTATTATTGCTGCGTGCGTGTACTATGTGTCCATTCGATCCAAATCATGACATGGTTTTATTAAAATATGTATAGTCCATAAATATAACTTGTGATGGCATAATGGTGTAAATGCTATTGTATTTTTTCAGTAAGATCGAAGGTCACGGTGCTGTGTACAAATTGATTATACTGTACAGCGTATTCTCGTGTTTAGTTTCCATAAGCGGTGGTCATAATCATGTCTGTAATGCAGCCTATCGCTTTGAACCTGTTATATCAACTTCGACAAGTTCATACAGACCAATCAATATGCTGTTGAATATATTCAGGTGAATTTGACTGGCCGATTTTTCTAAGGCAGAAATGTGTTCCAGTCAGTGCTTTGACATATGCACCAGTTTAAAGGCATTCAATTTCTTGTCATCCTGATGACGAGATTAATGTATTTTCGAGTTAATATAGTGAATTTTTTTAGGCAATTCCACTGGACAACATTGTTATCTAGGCGTATAGAATGGGGGATTTCTCACGGTGGGGAGTTTCTCCCCCTGGAGATATTCTAGAATTAGATGCGCCAAAAATCAATTTTCTGTATTCTGCATAGCAAACAACACCCTCACGCAGTTATCTTCAATGTATCCAGTTCCGTCATGAACATAAATGGGAATTGCATGTCTTTACTATTTCATAAACATCCTGTTGACTATTCCGGAACTAAATTGCCTATAACCGCAGCCAGTCAAATGTAATTACCTTGTGATCCAGATACTTCAAACTTCAACATATACAAATTAATACCAACCAGTGAAACCCCTGGATGGAGATTAGCTAGACACGCGCGGGGAATAGCTGGAAATGGAGCCCTCAATTGTCGAATCGATCGGGTAGAATGGTTATAATTTTAATGCCCATCTAACGTTCCATTTATCACCAGATAAACAAAAGTGTAACTCTTGACACAGAAGTGGAGCCAAGAATAGATGGGTCTGTCAGTCTAACTCTTTTCATACGGAAAAATATGAGGTAATTTGTTTGCGTGGCTAGGTTGTGTTGTGTCTCCCTGACAAGAGTAGTACACATGGTATTTGAAGCATTAAACAGCTTATGGGATTTACTTTCCTAAAAGACATGGTGCATGATAGTCTAGACAGATTATTGTATAGTAATTGATGCGGTATGGAGTGGCTGTTTGAAGTGGGTGTGGCTGTAGGAAATAATAGCTTAGCAAGTAATAGATATGCCTATATGCATTACATAAATGAATGCAGACAGCCAATGATAAAGGACAGTTTGACTGAATCAACAACGGCTAACGAGCGTGTTTGACCAAAATAATTATATACCGGCATAGGTTTTGATTAGCCAATGTTTAAATGCTGTTAGTGTTATATTGCATCGATTGACAACGCACGCTAACACTCGGTTGCAGTTGAAGTTGGCATTAGTATGTAATTACGAATAGAACCGAATGCGCCATCACTAATCTATTCCCATATTGCATTTGTCCCCCAGCACCCCCGCTGTCCACGTTATAGGGAGTTCCACGTAACCAAAATCCACCTTATAACGTCTATTCAGTCACTACTATTATGCTACATTGACAAACTTGACAGATGTTTTTCGGTATTTCCGAGTTAATTTGTCAACATGATAAATTTGCCTCCATAGGAAGTCATCCGTCATGGATGTCAAATATTCGCAGTGTTTCATTTGTTATTGAAGCATGGTCAATATATCGCTCGCACTTTACAGCTCTAGGCATCCGAAGCAAATAAGCGCCAATTTGATAGATATTTTGGTGTAAGGGAGGGGTAGGTGTGATGGGAGTAATTGTATTTGAAAGTTGTTATTATTGAAAAAACCTTTGGACAAACATGGTAATTTATCATCCGGTCTGGCGGACCACGAGCTTGTGTCACGTCATCAGTTCGCGGCAATGCTTTGGGGAATAGTGATGTCAAGTATGACATGAGCTATGGCCATCTTACATAGCTGCGACTAATAGCAACACCATACGCGTAGCTTACAGTTGTCATGAAACTGCTTTAAATAGACAGCATTCCAAGATAGATTGATAGGTGAGGTTAAGATCTCAATACCAATATTATCCTGAAATGTGTATACAGGTAAACGTGGCATTACGATATTAGCATCGACGGGTTGTCGAACCCACAACTGGCAACATCGCCTAGTATCATCATCACCAAACCTAATCCCCGGACAAACATCGTACTCTGGCGGCGAGGCTATCGCAGGTGTGGGTTTCTGACACACAGTGGAATTCTGCGGTGGCTGATAGGCCGTAATGGGCCTTTTAACTATGCCTCGCCCATCTATATCTAAGCTCCACCCACACCTCGATCGTGTTGGTATCGATCGATCTCTGAATTGCCTTACTATCAATTTCCAGAAAACTATACAGATAAGCTGTTCAATATTGTGAAACTAATTTGGCAACATCGCCCAGTCAAATTAGTTTCAAAATATTCAACAGCATGTTTCTTAAATAGCAAAAACATACAATTCGTACAACGTGCCGGAATATTAAATGCTAAAGACGGGCTTAATCGGATCATTCATGACGTCATAATTATGCCGCCAGCATACACGTCGCGTAGTTGATTATGACATCATATGATCGAGTGAGGAAATGGATTCACGAATTGTAAGTAGCTAGCCAGGTAATGATTTATGTGCACAATCCCTCGCCTGTCACATAATACAGAGACCAAACATTTACAGTGATGATACTATTTGTGGAATTACAGAGTTAGTCTATTTACAATTACGTCAGCTAAAACAAGATTCCACTGGGTCTCAGAAGGCCTCATCGGAAACGTAGGCCTAAAACTCGTTGTCATGCGGCGTTGGTCTTGTGGTACCATTTGAAGGCTATGATGATATGCGATGTTATCGGATATGGATTCGATTCCTCGTCAATATCTTGGGTTTGTCTTTTTGTAAAGAACTTTCGGGACAAAAATCAGCCCTCTTGCTAAAACTGGGAAATGAGATAGCGTTTTAGAAACGGTTCGTTGTCGATCCTTCCGTATTCCCTAGGAGGATACTTTTCTGTAATTTTAAGCTTCTCGCATTAGCCAATACCCTAAATGGATTCAAATAATACGAGCGCAGATATATCGTAAAACGTTTCACTACACATGCCATTCAAATTTACGGCCGTCAGTGTACGCGTGTGCGTGAGTTTGTGCGTGCGGGAACGCATGCGCGTGAGCGCGTGCAAGGGTGCGGTGTTGTATCTGAACACCTGCTAGTCAAATCTGCTTCAAATGTTAACACAATAAATGATCTCACCATACACAAGGATTTTCAGACTTTGTCACGATAGGATGTAGCGGGTGTTTGGGAGAATATTCGTCTACGACCTTAATGAAAAAAGCCAGTTACACTCATTATGTGAGTGTTGTTTTATAAATATTAGCTAGTTAGTGTGTATATGATGTAGATATTTGGCATTGCATTGTTGCATAAACCGTAGACAGCGTTACTCGGAAACATGTATGATAAGGTAATTAACGGATGAATCATCGTTTAGCTATGCCCCGCCCATTTCTATCTAAGCTCTGGCAACGCGTGTCCCGTGTTAATATCAATCGAACCCTCAATTTCCAGAATCCCAGAAAGCAAGACACCTATACAGGTAACGCTTTAAATATTTTAAAACTAATTTTGACTAGGTTCTGTTGCTGCCTATGGTAGCAATAGCGCCGAGTTAAATTAGCTTCCAACTATCGAACATAATACTTATTAAATAGTAAAGCCATACAATTCGTACATTAGACGGACTATTAAGCATTCGTGACGAACCTAGATACATCATTCATTACGTGGTTTACTTTTGCTTTTCACATGCGGCGTAACTGATTATGATGTCATATACTTGCGTGACAGATCGGATATATCCATTACATAGCAATGTGCCACGTTGAGCGGTAGACATTACTTTTTTTAGAAAGATTACTTCCACGAATGTTTGAATTTGTATCTATACATCTAAGGCACTGCGCTGCTCTAGGGCTCGATCATAGACTAATAATGTCGTTAGCATTCCGTCTTTAACCCTGTCATTGCGAAGCCGGCAAAAACGGCCTCTGTAGCGTCTCGGTGAATGTTCAGGCTAAGAGAAGATACATTTTTCTGAAAACTTACCACTGGAATTACGAAATAGTTAGTCGAGCCAGTTATTCCAATGATCAGTGTTTTAAATAGTCTTCCCTTGGCCTGGAAATAGACATTCAATAAGTGAATACGTTGACATTCTTTAGTGAATGTAGCCATTAAAAGCGTGAGGTGGATGTAGGCAAATGATGGCATGCTATTCCAGACACTAAATGCCAAATACAAAATAAATAATTCAAGACGCCTCGTGTGCGCGCTCGTTCCCGTCACCAACAATAAATCCGAAAAAACACTGACTTCGCATTTCTAACAGCGCGCTACGTGAATAATGTAAAATCCAAGATGCAATTAAGCAACGATTTTGTGGCGTAATACGTTTCCGGTAATTGGTTTCACGTTCTCGTGTTGAGAAGCAACATATGATGGAATGGCTAGACTTATATCCCAGTATCCCTTGTTAATGAGAATAAAAACACTTTTATTGGTCCACTCTCCAGACGATTATGATTCCCTCATGAGGAAGTCAGTCGGCTATTGCCATAAAAAGTATTAGGAATTGACTAAATTCAACTATATAACCTGAGGAATGATTTACCAGCGGATCTCTTGCAGAATGTCAACTTTCAGCAGATGCCATCCTCACTAAAAACGGATTGTATTTACGGCGCAGACCAACACGCCCAAAGCGTGGACGACGAGTGGCTATAAATGGGTGGGGCATAGCTAGAGATTGATCCTTCTATTGCCAACGAGTTCTGTGAAATGTCGTAGGATATCATTTGTAATCACCACCTATGTATCCGTATATTCAAGAATGCTAGCCTCTAAGATTGTGCCAATGCTACATAGACGTCTAAGCAAGAAGGCTACAGAACCATTGCTACAATTTCTATGCAAAATGTATTTAGACAAAAGAGCTAGCAGAAAACACCAAAACAGATCGGACAGAGAGCGCGAGAAAAATAAGGAGACATGTGGAGGGAGTGAGATATAGATGACGAGAACGCTATAGAGAAAAAAAAAATATATGGAGAGAGGGAGGGAGAGAGAGATAGAGATAAGAAGATGGAGAGAGCGATGAGAGAGAGCGAGAGAGACAGAGAGAGAGAGAGGGGAGGGAGGGGAGGAGAGAGAGGGAGGGAGGGAGGGAGGGAGAGAGAGAGAGAGAGAGATGGGGCGGCGATGTGGAGAGAGCGAGAGAGAAGGGAGAGGGTGAGGCAGAGGGAGAGATTGAGAGATCCAGCTAATGTTTTCTGATTACATAAGACTACTCCGTTTGAAAGTATCTGTAGCATGTACGCGTGATACATCGTGGTATTACGCGGCTATTCGAGTCATAAGGTCCTAGAGATGATAGATGTATGTGGCAAAGATATGCTGGGGCAAATACGTATTAAGGTCGATAGCATCGCGATATGCCAGGCATACTGTGATGTTTATGTGTGGTAATAATGATGAGATATGTGGCATGGTTATCCGTATTGCCTGATGATTAAGACGATATGGGATGTGTTCGTTATAGTTTGTCCCGCTTGGCCGATAATATTCTCTGATTACAGTTCATTTGCATTGGCATGAGATGTGTATCTTTGGAATACAGCCATATATATGGGCAATTCATCACCAATAGAACACGTGGGATGATTATAGGTGCCTCATGTTGTAAGTACAATTCCAATCTCAATGTGTCGTTAGGAGCGGGACGATCTCTTTTAAAGAATAAACATCTTTCGCACCGAAAGAATCAATAATATGTTAGTTTGATTGAGGTAACCAGCCATTTATCTTTACTGGCCATGTTCTGGTGATATCTAAGCATACGTTCGCCCATGTCTCGAGCACAGCTACTTTAATTCAAGATTCAAGTCTGGTCTCCATTCAATAAGGAATTCAATAAGGTGGTTTAGCTAGATCTGATTTAGAGAGTTAACCCTAGTTTAGCTAGTAGTAGTAAACGTGCATTTCTACTGATTTAAAATATTGGTCCAATACGAAAATAATTTACATACATGTTAATATCACCGTTCCAAAGGTATCTAGTCTTAAATAGATTCTGTGAAAGCTAAATCACAATGTTATGAAAATAGCGAAATCGAAGCCAAGTAACAAACCAGGTAATACACTTGGTCAAAAGACAAAGCGATTTCAAGAAGGCAATTTATATGATATACCTTGGAACAAATATCACACAAATCTAAACAGGAGTCAGGGTAGATTAACTCCTATTGCAGTGTGCACTTTTATGTTTGGCAAGTCAGGCCATCAGTTAGTGTGGGACCGAGTTCTCCCATTCATATGCATACTGAGATGGACGCCCGATAGGTATTTAAGCGGCCTCGTTGTTTATTATCAGAATATGACCGGTGCATTGTATTGTCGCTTTTTATTATTACGTCCATCTGTGTGTTATTATATTTTAATAATAAGCAATTAACCATATATATTGTTAGTTTAGAAAGTAAATGTCAAATTTCTATTAAACCTCCGAGTTTGTACGCGAATGCTGATAAAATAAACATGGTTAACGGGAGTTAAACCTGGTCTAGCTGTTGTCTGGTCTAAAGCTGTTTAGGTTTAAGGCTGGACCTGATAATACATCTCTTATAATCAGTTTATATAGTGAGTTGTTACCAGGTTCAGGCTAAACCGGGGTGTAACCCACCTTATTGAATTCCAGCCAATGTGTATATACGACCGTTTCTATTAGGCCCATCTCAGTGTCTCTCCTCCCGCAGTCGCTTCCTGGCTAGCTCACTCGCGAGATTACTTGCTTGCTCACTTACGACCTTGCTGGCTCGCTCACTTCCACTCTCTCTCTTTCTCTCCCTCTCTCTCTCTCTCTTTCGCTCTCTCTCTTCCACCCCCTCGCTTTCTCTCTCAAACGCGCCCAACGCTTTCTCTCTTTGAACCTCATCCTTTTGTTCGCTCTACCTGACCACCCTTCTCTTCATCTCGGTCGCGTGTTCTCTTCTCCAGCACGCACAACTCTATCAGTCAAAGCGACCTCCACATAATATATACTTCTATCTGAGCGGTTCTGATACTTGACATCATCAAAACCACAGTTTTAATTTTAATTCTAAATATAATATGTCGAAGGCGCAGATCGGGATAACCCCCATTGCCCCTGTATGCAGTCCGCAACCGTATACATTACTGGCATATATGTATCCAATCACAATCATCGCGTCGTGGCTTGCCTCAATGCACTAGCATTTTAACAATGATTTATTGGGAAATAATGGCATACAGTCAGAAAAAATTATGTACTATCAAGAATGGTGACTAGGGTAAGAACAATCGTTAATCTGATTTTCTGTAGGTTTCCTTCAGCGTGGTTCTTTATACGGTAACTACGTTTGCATGCGCAAGATTACAGTGGCAATCCGTAACGGATATTTTAGAGAGGGTAATTATCAAAGTCATGATAGCGCAACATACAGGAGATATTTTACTGTTGAGTGCAACTGGCCTAATTCAATAATTCTACCAGTGTGCTACTTTTTATCTTTTATTTTATTAACTTGTGAAAAGTTTGAACCTACTCGTTGTAGACGCTGATACCATGCACTGTGAAAAGCGCATCAGGTCCGGGAAATAGTCCCCAATATTTATGTGTTCTGTCATCGAAATTACAGTACAGAGATTGAATGGAATACATGGATCCGACTTGTTACTCAGGTGTGTGACGCTATAATCCATCGCGCCACTAGTTAGCTGGCATTACACACAGCACGAAGATTAGCCCCATCGTGAAACTCGAAAAGTCTTTCATGAGAGTACGAATTGTATGTCTTTTATGAATTTAAGATTTAAGACACATTTTGCCATTTTGCAACCAGCACCTAAAATAAACATGGTTAACCACCCATCCATTCACCCACCCCCACCATGCACACCCAGTCAAATTAGATTTCAAATCATTAAACAGCTTACATGCCTAATTTTGCAAGATTTTGGGAATTCAGTGTTCAAAATGTTAAATTCGATTCCAACACGCAGAAAAACTAGGCGGAGCTTAGGCTGAAATAGGTGACATAGCTAGAAATATATTAACGAATACGAGTGCAAGAAAAAGATAGAATCATCAAAAACCTAACGATGTTAACACCCGATATTTCATATCTAGTTGAACTGGACTCCGGAACTAGCAGTTGGCAAACCATTGCCCACACCAAATGCCCACTATTGCACAACACATCTTTCCATCCACCGCATACTTTTAAAGGAATAGTAAAATCACAAATAATCCGTTTTCACAGGAATTCGAGTGATAGGAAAAACTTTGAAGAAGCGTGCTCTACCCTATTCAAAGCCCTCAAACCACGAGGTTACTCCTCACGATTCCTGCGCAAAATCAAATCTGAAACATTGGACGGCTTGGAAACCATTCCAGATAATGCCACAAATCGTCGGCCTACACAAATTTCTCACAATCGTCCAATTATAGGTGTAGGCGAATCTCGCAAATGCGGAAAGAAAAGGTGCACGTTAGATGAATTTCTCCCAAACCAGAATACTTTCACGAGCTTTCAGAACAAAAGCAAGTTCCAACTTCAGTCTAATCTAGATTGTGACTCTGAAAATGTTATTTATCTAATTTCATGCAAATTGTGCCAAAAACAGTATGTCGGCGAAACCAAATGCCCATTAAGATGGCGGGCAACTCGACATCCCTCAGATATTAGGCTAGAGGAAGACACACATGTTTCCGAACATTTTAATCTTCCTGACCATTTAGTCCTTCGTGACTTTGAAATTATGCCAATTGAACAGCCACCCCTTTCAGATACGGCAGAAGAAACTGATAAACAAAGAAAACTTCGAGAATCGTTTTGGATTAAAGAACTCGAAACACAGTGGCCAAGGGGAATAAACTCACACCCAGAATTATCTGATCAACGTGACAAAATTCCATTCATTCTGATCTATAATCGGAAAAACGTTGAAATTTCCAAAATCTTGAAAGATGAGTATCAAAACCTACAGGAGAAACTGAAACAACCCTTTAACAAGCGTCCAGTAATTGCGTTTAAGAAAAATCCGAATCTACGTGACATTTTGGTAAAAGCAAAACTCAAATAGCTATCCAGAATATCCATCTCAATCATTCAACATTAACCTTTGCATGATGGTCTGCCAAACACGGTCAATTTAGTGATCTTGGGCAATGCCCATTTGCCGGCGGGGATTGGAGTATTTTTGAAAATTTACCGCTGTAATGACTGGCTCGGGAACCGAGACAGTCGCTCTAGTGGCATATTCTCGGGAATGACCTTGTCTGTGCCTGCAAATGTACATTAAATAAGAAAGCGAATATTTGGATTCTACTGAACAAATTGAACCAGTAAAGGGCTAACATTAATGCCATATGGCTTTCCTCAAACAAAATGACAAATCTCAGGCAGTAAGATAAACCAAACTATCTTAAATTTTTGAATTTTCTCGATTATTGAAGATTCTGAGCCAGTGCGTTGACAATATTGACTACATACTTGCGAGTGCCAGTTCTGTTATTGTATTGCCTTGTAAAAACATAACTTATATATCCGTCGACACGTCAGGCAGTCTGTCAGTCTTTCAGTGGAGAGACTGATATACCACATTCTACAATCATTCCCGGATTCACTCTCCTGCTTCTCCACTCATTCACTGGTCCGCCCGCCTACACATCCGTCAGCTCCTGTCAATCCACCCACGCATTCACTAGTCTGGCTGTCACATGGTCCACTTGTCCATCGGTCCATTTGCCCATCACTCCCGCTATTCTGCCTTTCCTCTGCTCGTCTGTCCATCTCGAACTCCCACCCCTGCACCTTCTCCAGCCGATCCCCGCTCTATCCTTCTCTCCTACCCGTCCATCATCCAGCCTCTTATCCATCTATGGGGGGAGGGTGGGTTGTAATGTGAATGGTGTGTGCGTGCGTGCGTACGTGCGTGCGTGCGTGTGTACATGTGCGTACGTGTGTACATGTGTGCGTGCGTGCGTACATGTGTGCGTGTGTACATGTGGGTACGTGCATGCGTGCACGTGTACGTGTGGGTATGTGTGTGTGAGAGCGTGCGTGCGTGTGGGTGAGTGTGTGGGTGGACGGATGGGTGGATGGATGGTCCTCCCCCTCTATCCAGCCATGCCCACTCTATTCTTCCTTCCCATCCCTCATCCCATCTCCCCATCCGGATGGATGGATGGATGGGTCCTTCCCATCCCTCTTTCCCTCCATTCTACGGATGGATTGATGTATGGGTGGGTGGAGGGTGGGATGGATGGATGGATCCTGCCCATCCATCATCCCCAATCCACTTCCTTCCATGGATGGGTGTGTGGGATGGATGGTTGAGTGGCATGGATGTGTGGAATGGAAGGATGGATGGATGGATCCTTCCTCCCTCTCTCCGACTAAGCTCTATCCTTCGTATATGATGGATGGATGGGGGCACGGGTTGGATGGATGGATGGGTGGGTGGGTGGGTGGGTGGATGGGTGGATGGGTGGATGGGTGGATGGGTGGATGGGTGGATGGGTGGATGGGTGGATGGACGGGTGGTTGGATTGATGTGTGGCGATCGATGGGTGGGTGGATGGATGAATGGATGGATGGATGGACGGGTGGTTGGATTGGTGTGTGGAGATCGATGGTTGGGCGGATGGATGAATGGATGGGTGGGTGGGTGGGTGGATGGATGGGTGGGGTTTTTTTTTTAATTTTCGATTATTGAAGATCCTGAGCCAGTGCGTTGACAATATTGACTACTACTACTACTACTACTACTACTACTACTACTACTACTACTACTACTACTACTACTACTACTACTACTACTACTACTACTACTACGACTACCACTACTACTATTACTGCTGCTGCTGCTGGCGCTACTACTACCGCTACTGCTGCTGCTGCTGCTCCTGCTGCTGCTGTTGTTGCTGGTGCTACTACTACTACTACTACTACTACTACCACTACTGCTGCTTCTGCTGCTGCTGCTGCTGCTGGTGCTGCTGCTGGTGCTACTACTGCTACTACTACTACTGCTGTTGCTGCTGCTACTACTACTGATGCTGATGCCGCTGCTGCTGGTGCTGCTGCTGCTGCTACTACTACTACTACTACTGCTGCTGCTGCTGCTGCTGCTGCTGCTGCTACTTCTTTTTCTACTACTACTACTACTACTACTACTACTACTACTACTACTACTACTACTACTACTACTACTACTACTACTACTACTACTACTATTACTACTACTACTACTACTACTACTGCTACTACTACTACTACTACTACTACTACTACTACTACTACTTCCACCGCTGCTGCTGTTGCTACTGCCACTGCTGTTGGGCGTGCACCTACAGCTACAACTGCTATTAATATTATATATAAATAATTTAAAATTAATGATGCGTATACCACTGAGAAAAAGTAGCAAAACATGTATAGCATGTACAATACAATTTCTACGGCCTCAAATATCGTAATTTCATTGTACTCCTCATATAAATGCAATGTAATTTAGCCTGAGAGAATAAAGAAACCTGAAACTAAATCCGGGTGATGGGTCAGCTTCAACTGTTAAACTGTAAACAATTATTTCATCGACGCAAGCTATGTTAAGTGTATCAAATACAAACACGTTACTCGAGTAGACGCATACTGCAGGTAGCGACAACGAGAAGCGAACGCGAGCGTGTTTGAGATTGATTAGAATGTTGTAAAATGTTGTTTAATATTAAAGGGATGCTAATCTCAACTCAGATGTTGTATTGCACCGATAGAGTATGGTTTATCGATTCCATATCATTCATATCCTGTCACGTTTCCTTGTCTGTATCACAATTATCTGCTTTGTAATATCGGTCAAATGTTGAATAGTGAGCGCCACAATTGTGTCTCCTAAAGCGATAGTGCGTGATGTCATGCAGGTGTTAATGCATTAACTTCTTTATTATGCAATATTTATCCCGTTGAATATTATGAAACTAATTTGACTGGAAGGTGTTGCTGCCTATGGCAGCAACAACTTCCAGTCAAATCAGTTTCAAAATATTCAACAGCTTACCTGTATGATTGCTTTTATACGAAATTTCCAAACTATATCTGGCGCCTCTATGACCGAGCGTATATACCGAGGCGGTCGCGCTAGTTGTTTTCTGATTGGTTGAAATGTAAATAATGGCAGCCGTCATAGTGTGTAGAAATGTACCAACATGTAGCTACTAAAGGCTGAATATCTTTCTTTTGAGGCGTGATAAAAAGTTTGAAACTACTTGTATAGTTTATGAGTGGCATATTAGATCACCTGAATAGCTATCGAGAGATGAGGTTAGTTATCCTTTAAGCATGCATTGTTGCTACTTGGGCCTTTTTCTGTTATACTAAAATAACAATAGTTGGAAATTGGAATAATAAGAATGTGTTAGTGATACCCGTAGCTGATAATCTAACGGAGCAGGGCCGAAGAATTACGCAACTCCTACGCTGCATATTAGTATCATGTATTAAGTAATTGTCATCAGAAATAGCAAATATCGATGGTGCATAGCGCTAGAATTGCATTTCATTTGCACTATAGATGCATCATACATCGGTACAGAGCCAGTATATAAGTGAGTGTTTTACACTATATACACAAATGATTTACAATGTGTGTGTGTGTGGAATGTGGCCCCTATGAGTCCAACCAGTCATTCATTTTACCACCGGTTAAAATTAATAGTTTCTGAGTGTAGAAGGACATCATCCGGACACTGAATTATAGCTAAATATATTGCCATTCGCCTTAACATGCGTTTGGTGTAACGATTGCTTGACAGGCAGGCAGGAATGCGTAGAATACATACATATGGACAGTTAAGCACTGCATTTTCCTTCAGAATTACATAATCAACATCGAATGTTAGTTTGTGTGAAATATAGATTTGTTAATTAGTCTTTTTTTAAAGTAAATTAGTTTTTTTATTATTACGATTCCTTCGATGGAGAAGGATACGATTCTTAAATAAATAAAGTGCATGCGCTTACCGAGACCCTTTGTGAACCGTACAGATTAAAGCATGTGATTTTAGTATAAGTCAGTGACCAGAGTCAGCTGGTAGCCGACTCCGATTGCTCGAATCATAATATGAGCCAGAGAATCGCCAGCGAGGGAATGGGGAGTCGGGTATCAGTCTATTTCCAAAGTCGATTCGTTATTTGCCACACGAAAGATGAGTCTGCAAGGCTCGTGGTGTGTCAATCACATTTCTTACCGTGCAGCCCACCTATATGCCTCAACAGTAGGTGGCGTTTCAAGAATAATGAAGGAATCCACTCTTAGCTATGCCCCATTCCACGTCTAACCAGTCTGAGCTCACGTTTTTCCTATTGTTGGAATCGATCGAACCCTGCAATTACTGAATCTCAATTTTCAGAAAACTATACAGATAAGCTGTTGAATATTTTTTAACTAATTCGAATGCGCACTGTTATTGCAGCGGCGCCCAGTCAAATTAGTTTCAAAAGTGTCAAAAAATGTATATTAAATAGTAAAGACATAAACATTACATTCCAGTCAATCAATCTTCATAAACATGCGCTGTATCATTGTTCAATTTCAATGCTGACAAGACGTCTCACCAAATCAGCCTTAAATAGATTTCCCAAAACGACTTAAAAGGCACAATTGATGGTAACACAATGGGCAATTCGTTAAAGCTCAGACAATGAAGAGAATCGTTTACTGTTCTCAGAGGATACCATCGGCATGTTCGCAGGATTTAAAAGGAAGGTTCATTCCAAGTGACAAGTGGGACACCCTCTATTTATCTCAACTGAAGTTGTATTACTTTTAGTACGTGACAGGCAACGGGCAGGATAGCTGATTAATATCAATTGAGACAGTTTTGTCAGGCTAACAAAAACTGTACAGAAATACATAGAGAGATAACGATTTAATATGCCCTTTAAATTTACCGATTCACTTGTAGAAATGTTACTCTCCATGACAACAAGCTCTAAATATCTCTAAATCAGAGTATGATATAAAGCTTTTAAACAGTATATAGTATATAGGATCCTTCCAGACAAATTTGGTTGAAATCCGTCAATTTGGGAAGAAGAAGCAATTGAACAATTTCCGGTAAAATACATAAACTTCAGCTACCTTCTGTGGCATCTAGCTATTTAAGATGGTGGCGACTTTAAGCAACACCTACAAATATCATAAAATGTCTTGTTGACTATGATGATGATGATGATGATGATGATGATGATGCACTACGTTCTATGGCTACAATGGACCCGCAATCAGGCATTCTCCTTCAGAGAACACTGTTCCTTGTCCTTTGCCAGAGTGTGTAGCTCCTTAAGGGTCTTCCACATTCTGAGTTTAGATAATACTACTAACTTTATGTACTATGTTGCACCTTTAACACATTCATGCAGTGGGGTCGTCTACGCGCATCATGGGTGTAGGCATTGGATATACCTAATCAAAGGTGTTCTGTACATACAATTCAAAGCGCGAATAGTAATATTAGGTCTAACAGCAATAGAATGACAATACGCTTAAAGCGCGAGGAAATTTGGATGAATGATTGTGTTTACTGCTGGACTCATTAGCAATAGTAAATCAATCTTTCTGATGATATGTCATTATATTTCCATAACTCATTTCCGATGGCTGGCATGCGTAAGGTCAAGTCATGATCTTGTAATTGTGACGGCAAATCTTTCGGAGAATTGCAATCTTGATGTTGACCACTGCGTTACAGGGAGACGGTGTCACATCCACTTTTACTACATATCAAGTAGGTAAGAAAGAGCTTTATAACCATTTAAAATGGTTGGGTGTATTAGAGACGCGGAGTCACATGTTGACGTGGTTGGAAGAAATGTGTTGCGAGAGAGCGATTGAGAATGACTGAAAAGAGGTATAAATAGTAGAGCGAGACCGAGAGAGAGAGAGAGAGAGAGAGAGAGAGAGAGAGAGAGAGAGAGAGAGAGGGAGAGAGAGAGAGAGAGTGAGAGAGAGAGAGAGAGAGCGAGAGAGAGAAGATGAATGGAGAGAGAGAGAGAGAGAGAGAGAAGATGAATGGAAAGATGGGGAGATAGAGAGAGAGAGAGAGAGAGAGAGAGAGTGAGAGAGAGAGAGAGAGAGGATAGAGAGAGAGAGAGAGAGAGAGAGAGCGGGAGCGAGATAACGAGAGAGAGAGAGAGAGAGAGAGAGAGAGAGAGAGAGAGAGAGAGAGAGAGAGAGAGAGAAGATGAATGGAGAGATGGAGAGAGCGAGAGAGAGAGAGAGAGAGAGAGAGAGAGAGAGCGGGAGCGAGATAGCGAGAGAGAGAGAGAGAGAAGATGAATGGAGAGATGGAGAGATAGAGAGAGAGAGGGGGGTGAATATAGAGGGAAGAAGAAAACGGGAGAAAGAGATGGAGTGAGAGAGAGAGAGAGAGAGAGAGAGGGAGGGAGGAGGGCAGAGGAAGGGAGAGAGAGAGAGAGGGGAGAGAGAGGGGGGGGGGCAGAGGAACAGAGAGAGAGAGAGAGAGAGAATCAGAATAGAGAGGGAAGAAGAAAACTGGAGAAAGAGATCGAGTGAGAGAGAGAGAAAGAGAGAGAGAGAGAGAGCGCGCGAGAGAGAGAGAGAGAAGGGAGGGGGAGGGAGGGGGAGGGAGGGAGGGGGGAGAGAGAGAGAAGAGGAATGGAGAGATGGAGAGAGAGAGAGAAAGAGAGAAAGACAGAGAGAGAGAGAGAGAGAGAGAGAGAGAAGATGAATGGAGAGATGGAGAGAGAGAGAAAGAGAGAAAGAGAGAGAGAGAGAGAGAGAGAGCGAGAGAGAGAGAGAGAGTGAGAGAGAGAGATATAGGGAGGGAGAGAGACAGAGAGAGAGAGAGAGATAGAGATAGATAGAGATAGAGACATAGGGGAGGAGGAAGGGAAGCAGAGGAAGAGAGGGAGAGAGAGGGGGGGGGGAGGCGCGAATCATGAATCAAAATATGAGGCATACCGTGCTACTTCATTGCCACGGGATATATGTTGTACCGCTATCGGGGCCAATGTGCAGTGGATATCGAGAATATGTGCAGTGACAAATAATAAATAGTAAGAGGATGCGTACACATATAATAGTTTAATACCCTGATAGACTGGTCCATATTTACCTCCTGAAATGCAAACGACCTACTTTGAGAGAGTTCGGATTTAACAATTTTTCGGTAGTTTTGCATGTCTACCGAGAGGGTGCTGATTTCATAATAATAAATCCTGATCTCATAGCAATCTGTGTATGATTCCACCCTTCCCACCTATGGAGGTGGCATCCATCATTGATCATTGGAACATATGATATATCAATGTATCGATACATCGGACAATAGGTGCTCCATTTCTAGCTGTACATTTTTGTGGAGTTTTGGATATATTTAAATAATCTGAAACTGAATTCCCAGTCTCCCAATTTCAAGGTAACTATACAGGTAACCTGTTGAATATCTTGAAACCAATTTGACTGGGTGCTATTGCTGCCCATGGCAGCAACAGCTCCCAGTCAAATCAGTTCTACATTATTCACTACATTATGTTTATTAAATTGGAAATTCTTCAAAGACATACAATTCGTACACTTGATGGACTTTTTGAGCTTCATGATCGAGAATACGGCATCATGATTGTTAAATCACTCTACATGTGACGTAATTGGTTATGATGTCATCTACTTTAGTGGGGGTTGGGATCCCTCCATTGTCTAGTTCGTGACCGAAAGAGACATACCGAAAGACAATGTTGTCACGAAAATGGATTTGGCAATTTTGTATTCAGATGTATATATTCCTTTCACATACTCAGTCGGTATATCGGATGAACCAGCGGGGTGCATGGCTTTATTCCAATGATATGCAGCTCGTGTGAAAGCAGACTAATTGTAATCAGAAAATATTATTGATCGAGCGAGATAAATTCTAATGAACACATCCCACATCGTCTTAATCATCTGGCAATGCGGATAGCCATGCCAAATGTACCATCATTATGACCAGACATACACATCACAGTATGGCTGACATGTCACAAGGCTATCAATCAAAATTAGTGTTTGCTTTGGGCATGTTATTGTCACATAAAGCTACCACACTCGAACTTATTCAATTGCACATAAAGCTAGCGCCGATCTACCCTCTGTCTACAGGATCCCGGATAGATGCATATACATTAGGATAAGGCTGAAAGAATGTGTATTCTTTAAATGGAAGGATCGGACATGTCACTCAAGTATGTTGTTATTGTTAATTGCATCACAGCTTCGCTCACGTCACAATCATAATGGCTTATAGATCCGTCTCGAAAATCGTCATGAGTGTACGAATTGTATGTCCGTAGTGAATTTATAATGTAATACACATTCTGTTGACTATTTCTAGACTAATTTGGCTGGAGGCTGTTGCTGTCATAGGTTGCTCTATGGTAGTGGCAACCTCCAGTCCAATTAATTTCAAAATATTCAACAGCTTGCCGTTATAATTGCCCTGAAACTGGTATGCTGACATCTCAATGATCAGAGTATGCAAATCGATTCCAATACGCGTAAAAAGATGGACGGAGCTTAGCTCGAAATGGTTGAGGCAAAGATAGAAAGCATCCACCTATTACACAACTGACTACACAGTGTTGAGTGTTATA
The DNA here is from genome assembly GCA_034401795.1 of Chaetoderma sp. LZ-2023a. Classification (NCBI taxonomy): domain Eukaryota; kingdom Metazoa; phylum Mollusca; class Caudofoveata; order Chaetodermatida; family Chaetodermatidae; genus Chaetoderma; species Chaetoderma sp. LZ-2023a. The sequence continues at coordinate 75,913,098 of CM067366.1, read as the reverse complement.
GGGTTTCCTCTTCAGATCAAGTCTGTCGACTGTCGCACTAAACAGCATTTAGATATGCAAATGAAATTTAAGCAGACACATTATGGCCCAATTTAAACTCATAATGTGTTCCTTTAGGGGAAGTTTCAGACGTTAACACCTCTTTTATCAACAGCGCATTAAAGCGCCCAAATGTCAAATTTCTGCTTAGCAAGTGTCAAATTGCAGGCTAATAGAAGAGACGTACGACTGTACTGACTGGCTCGGTTCTCAAGAGTTCTGCAGATGTAGTTGTTCAGCAACTTGACAGTTAAAGGGTTAAGTTGACACACGAGGGGTTAAGCACAAAAGAGTAACTAAATACCATTGACTTCATACAATTCTAAATAATTTAAGAAAGAATATGAAGCTTTCTTCATGTTCATCGTGTGCCTAACAAGTATTTCTGCTCATTGGCGTGAGAGGGCTGGGTAGAACGTCCGCAAGTGTGTAGCTCGATGATTCACATTTGAGAACAATCAACGAATTATCTAAGTATTCATATGCCAGAATATGCATGCTAAATGACTAATTCAGAGTCGAGAGTCGCGTCTCCAGATGACGCCAGGCGTGGGTGCAAAGAGCTATACATATTACACTCATAACGATACCATCTGGAAAACATGATCAGAATACAATTATTTCCCTGCTTAGCCCCGCATATCGACATACACATTGAGTGCAAGGCATATTCAATACTGTAGGAATCCAGTTTTAGCTATGCCCCGCCTATGGCAGCACCAGCGCCGAGTAAAATTAGTTTCAAAATATTCAACAGAATGTTTATTAAACAGAAAATACTTTCAATTCGTAAAACCGTCAGCAATTAATCGTTCTTGACGAACTTATATATGTCATTCATGGCGTCATTGATTATGACGTCATCATACACGCCATTGAGTTTATCTTTGTATGATGGATAGATAAACCGGAAAGGTCAAGTATACATTGTCTGTGCAAGTTGTTCGATCTTTTAATCGTGAATAAGAAACCGTTTGGCGATGCGTTGTCACTCAGAACAGTACCTGATGTATGGCAACATTGACCATAAACAAACGTCCGTAACTACGGGAGGACTGTTATTTGAAACAACTCACTAACAGAAGATGGCATTTGTCTGAGCGTTGTCAGTATAGAATGAAAGACCACATATACTTGATTGCTTTACTCCCGGTAGGAATGAAACACTATGGCTAGTTGGAATTGCGTGGATATTATTTAGATATGAGCGTTTAGCTAGATACCAGTTTAAAATAGCGTATATCATTTGGGAGGCTCACGACTCTAAATGCCGATTAACTCTTTGTAGTGTTGACTAAAAATGTATCTCTTTTATGCTGTTAACTGATTATTTATTAGCGAGTATTAGCCTATAATGTGTTTTCAGCATTAAATGATTGAGACTGATTCTAGCTCATAATAAAACGATCCAAGTGGACGTGCTTTAGGATCAACAGATGATCCAGGGATTGAGGGATCCGATCTATATGTCAAGTATCTAACGTCATAATCAAATATCTAATTTCTTTTCTAACGTCGCATTAAAAATTACGTTGGAATGTCAACAATGTGGCAAATGTTAGTCACGAAATTATGTGATCTGTATGACTATGTCTTTGCTGGATTCGTAAGCAGCAGCTCTAAATCAAATTATATTAAAATATTCCACAGGTTAACAACTGTTCATTTATTTTGCAATTTAGAATTTGAAACTTCAAGTTTCAAGGCTTCAAATCGATTAAAATACGTGTACAAAGAGGTCGGGGCTTAGAGATAAATGGGCGTGGCATAGATTAAAATGGATCTGGCTATTATTTTCCGGAACAGCAATGGACAAGTAATAACAAGCTTAACATCCATTTATCCATTGCGTTTTATCTTCAAGATAGATCCAATCAGGTTGTCGTTTCTCGTACTGATGACAACATACGCCGTTAAAGTACTATGCAGTGGTGGCTATAAGCGTTAGCTTTACAAGGCTGGTGTTAACGTGATTTCACTTTCAAAAAGGTATACAATGATATAAGTTGGTAAACTTTAATAATGTTTTCAAATCTGAAAAAATAAAATGTTGCGTTTGTTAATATTTTTTATTGCGCATTGGTGCACGGGTCCATTAATAAACATAACCACAACATGTGCCATTGACGTCATAATCCACTACGTGACGTGTGGGATGACGTCATAATAAATTACAGCATGAATGACTCGATGTGCTCAGTCTTAAGCGCTTAAAAGTCCGACACGGTGTACGAATTGTATGTCTTTGCTATTTAATAAACATGCTGCTGAATATTTAGAAACTTATTTGACTGAGCTGCCTTAGTGAGCAACAGCACCCAGTAAAATTGGTTCAAAATATTTAACAGCTTACATGTATAGTGTTCTATAAATTGATAGTTAGGGAGTTCAGAGATCCGTCGATCCGAACACGAACGCGGTGTGGCTGGAGCTTAGCTAGAGATGGGCGGGGTATAGCTAGAACTGGAACTGGAAAGCTCCATTGACCAGAATTGGTGTGACATCTGAAATAACAGATTATGTGATAAAGAAATTTCTGAATTTGATATCCTTGGTTAAAAACAGCTCATTTTAAAAATGATAGCTCATCTTTAACATTTTTCCAAGTTATATATGGCTAGGACGATAGACTCATGTGATACATGTAATATGAAATTTACCGCGTTTGAGATCCTGTGTGTGTGTATAAAATACCAATAGTAATGCATCCCTGTAACCCTATAGCGACGCATCGCACTTGATAAATATCTAAGATCACAGATTGACAAGGTGTCGCGAGATTATTAACTGAGGCTAATATTTGCTTTGCGCATATAGTTCCCACATAAATCGATGCTCACTGCAAAGCTTAATGTATCCACGACATCGCATTTCCTTTGTGCAGGGGAAGTCATCAACATGGTAATGGGAACATTGGCTCAACTTGGAATACTAATAATAATATGCATTGGCAAAACCACTGCCGAACACGCGGCTCGTTCATATGCATAATACATGCAGATTATAAAGGGTCAAGTGGGAGATATTGTGTGAGGAAGACATGGCAATAGAAGCAGCCGAAATTATCATCAACCAGAGATAAGATTCAATATGGTAGGCCTACAACAAAACATTCGCATGCCTCCACACACACTCAACACAGATTCTACGCTTGCGCACCCAAGGACAGACGTCAGCAGGTACGCACATACACCAGAAGCAGACACGTCGAACGGCACTGAGGTAGTGAAGCCTTTCCGCATACGATAATGGCGTGGAACTGAGTGGCATTATATACGAAATTGACTGGTTTCTGGCCCTCGCGCGTGAAAGACACAAGATGGAGGCATTGAATCCATTGGGCCCAGATGACATGAGAGGCAACTTGGCTTCTTACAAATTTGCCTACAGGAGAGTTGTTTGTTGAGAGCTGTATATTGTTGGATTTGGCAGATTAATAATGCACTATTGGCAGTAACCGCCACACTTGTCTAGATAGGAAAGCTAATCGAAGACAGTGCCTATAAAGTGACACTTTAATCTTATTGATGGGCGAGCCATTTCATCATATGACGATTGGCAAATTGAGACGATGAAATTGACTACCTGCCTGGTATTAGGTCAGAATAATCTTAATTGCAAATTCTTGCTGTCTTTTGCTTTTTCACGTGCCACGACTCTCAGAAAGGTGACGCAAGGCAATAGATTTGAGAGGTGTTGGTGATGCTGGCAACGCCCAGCATGTATTTTTCTGAATTATATATTATTGTAATCAATACAGGGGCTCGAACTAATAACACGCGTATGCAGATTATTGTTAATTATGGGGATTTTAACAATAATATTTTGCAAATGAAAGAGCCCTAGAGCAGCATGAGCAGACGTGTGGATCAATTTTAAATATCCAGTGAATCAATGCTATTTGTAAGAGAGAAGATCAAAGATGCTCTGCTCTGGAACGGATATGGAACCCAACTCGATCTTATTCTTGTCATCAGTCATTTCTCGGAAGATTGGATGGCCAACTCATTCAGTACACGTTTCCGAACTCTTACAGGGAAATGCAAATGTTATCTGTTACTGTGAAATAAGTGAAGTCCAAGAACAACTGTACAACATGATACAACTCAAACGTCTGCGTGTAATTTCAATTTTCCCAGATTCTTTCGCATCGTGGTACTATGGAATAGTTTGTTCATGGGTCTTTTGCTGGATACGTTTGGCAAATACACATACTTCAGACATTAGACTAATTCCAACACTATTTAATTGTGCGAACTTTTTCTCATCTCGAACAGACCACGTCTACCCTGGGGCGTTCTGCAAATATGCTATACGTCTTAAACAAATCGAGTGAAATTTGCCCTTAAAGGGCTTCGTAATTTGCAACCGTGGCTTTGGTAGGTTTTGGTCAATCTAAATGTGATTATTTTATGGGATTTCTTGACTATGGGAAGGCTTGCTCGCTTGGTAAATACAGTGCTGGTGAACTTTTAACTCCTTCTTCCAAATGTGATTTTGCAAATGGTGTGGATGCAGATACTCAGATGTTTTTTATTTGCATCAAACAGCAGATTGTAACATCACTATTTTACAAAATGCGTATACGTTATTATATTAGGCAAACGACTATTGAGTCATCACCTCAGTAGCAAAAGAATATATATATATATATATATATATATATATATATATATATATATATATATATATATATATATATATATATATATATATATATATATATATAAATCTGACGCAAAATCTGGTGCGTGGTATCGAAAATTCACTTTGAAAAACGAATTTTGAAACACGAATTTTCTTATAAGTCCAAGAACAACTGTACAACATGATACAACTCAAACGTCTGCGTGTAATTTCAATTTTCCCAGATTCTTTCGCATCGTGGTACTATGTAATAGTTTGTTATATATATATATATATATATATATATATATATATATATATATATATATATATATATATATATATATATATATATATATATATATATATATATATATATATATATATATGAATCCGACGCAAAATCTGGTGCGTGGTATCGAAAATTCACTTTGAAAATACTATTGTTCGTAATAATATAAGAAAAATGTACCCAACGTTCACGGAGATCTGGAATTAATGAAGTGCATATTAGTTATTTTAATTGAAATACGAATTATATATGTAAAACACAAATTCCTGTGATCTTCACAACATTTACAGCCTTTGTTTCCAGTGAGTTTATGTATTCTTGGTATACATCTCACATACAAAGGCCAAAGTTCGCACCATCGCCTTCCACGGTTGCTTAATATATCCAAGAAACAGTAGTGTATCCGTAATCCGCTATAGGCATTTAAATATAAATAATTCGTATTTCAAATAAAATAACTAATATGCACTTCCTTAAGTCCAGATCTCCGTGAACGTTGGGTACATTTTTCTTATATTATTACGAATAATAGTATTTTCAAAGTGAATTTTCGATACCACGCACCAGATTTTGCGTCAGATTTTTATATTTGTATCCAGGGCTGTGGCAGTCATTCCCAACAATATGACCTGTCATACCATCCCAGTGTGCTGGCTTCTGGTATGAAACATAAGCAGGCCTAGGAGTCAGGCCTAGGAGTCAGACAGTGTCGACGAACATAAAATGTTTTGTTGCTGCATATCTCCAGAATATGACAAGGATGGCTGGCTATATGAGTAATTCACGTCGAATATAATTCACGTGATTACGTACCTTGTTCGAATGAATCATTTGAGTGGTGTATACTGGGCACCAACGGTCACAAATTTGTCAATCGGAGGCCAGTGACCACATCTGTAATTGTGTAAAATACCGATCGTTTGTTCATGTTATATTTGGTATGGATGACAACATGACTGTTTGTGTATTAAGAGAAACACAATTGATCTGTACCAGTATATAGAGCTAATAATGTTTTCAGAGTATATCTCCGGTCACTTCTACATCTCGCTGGAGTCGGCACTGTCACGTTCATCTGGAAATATGTCCAGGTTCCACGTTGTTTGGGACAGTTACGCACTTTGACGTATACCGAGGTGCGTACAAGAGTATGGCTAACGATGAAGAGAGTCGTTGAAAACCTTTCTAAGGGAAACGCATCTTGCTCAGACCGTTACTGGGTGTGTGAGGATTGGCGCAGTCTGGGCCCATGCTCACACTGTGGTATGCTCGCCCTATGGTGAGATACATTGCGCTCAGTAACCATTCAGAGTAATTTATACCGTGACAGTTTCAACATTTACGCATGAAGTCTTCAAACCGGGAAACCAGATATTTTGTCTGGCGAACGACCAAACCATAGACACGGTCATAACAACCAGTTGAAACAGGCGTAGAGAGCGAGGGAATCCCCTCAATACCACTATATTAGCGTACAAAAGGTAATTAAACCATGGAATTCTCTTGAGGGTTTTTAACCGTTTATTATATTTTCTAGTCGTATAGCAACCGACTCGCCCATACGTTGTCGAAAATTACAGACACAATGTTACGGCTTCGAGGATACTATCATAGTGAGGTTGAGACGTACCATAACCAATACCGGTTGATTCATCTGCAAGACGGGTGCCTGATAAAAGACATGGTCACATGATCGTTACTATCTTTATATTTGTTATTGCATTTGTTCTCCAGCTCGGCCAACCACTTAGAGGAATAACTATAACCTGCCAATGGCAGTAATAGTCAGATTGTTTATTAAATTGCAAATCCTTCAAAGACCTATAATTCGTACAATCAGCGGACTTTTAAATGTTCATGCCGGAACTAGATACGTCGCTAATTATGCATTTTGATTATGACGTAAGCCAGCATATGACGTATTGATTATGACGCCATACACATATCGGATCCACTCATTGGTGTTGCTAGCTTTCACTTAAAATCATAGATATTCAGAGCTTGTCCATTGGTGCTACAACTACAGCAGTGTAGCCTACTATTACTCGATTGAATGTTGGCATTACCAAGAAATGTCGATCAAATTGACAACATACTTCGCCAATACATACATCATGATCGTGTCTGTCAACGACATCAATCCCATACAAGCTGATTGGAAGTTAGTTGTCCTCGAGCGAGGCATAAACTAGTGACTTAATATCAAAATTGCAATTTTCTATACTAAAGCAATTTCTTCCACAAAAAAGATTGGCACGAAGCCTTGTAATGTCCTTTTGGTCGGGTTCTAGTTCTTCCTGTCGAGGGAGTAATTATTCGGTATGTTTCCTGTCAATCACAAATCGCCCATATTGACAGGAACTGTCATCCATTGATAAGGAATTTCGTTAATAAAATATGAGTGACGGACAGATTAAAATAATATTCCTGCGAGCATTTCTCTTCAAGACAACATAGCTATGTTTCGACACTCACAAAACAGGTCCCCTCAAGTTAACTCAGATTGTGTGTGTTATGAGACATCCACATTGGGAAGCTGGCATCTTGTTGATAGCTCGCTGGCATGTGAAGCGCGTGATCCTTTGGACCTGATTGTCTGCGGGAAGTTAATAGTAAAAGCTCTCAATCCATTGCGTGACCATTTATGCTTACGTCTTCGTATTGTTTCTCCAAGACCATTTATGCTTACGTCTTCGTATTGTTTCTCTAAGACCATTTATGCTTACGTCTTCGTATTGTTTCTCCAAGACCATTTATGCTTACGTCTTCGTATTGTTTCTCCAAGACCATTTATGCTTACGTCTTCGTATTGTTTCTCCAAAACCATTTATGCTTACGTCTTCGTATTGTTTCTCCAAGACCATTTATGCCTACGTCTTCGTATTGTTTCTCCAAAACCATTTATGCTTACGTCTTCGTATTGTTTCTCCAAGACCATTTATGCTTACGTCTTCGTATTGTTTCTCCAAGACCATTTATGCTTACGTCTTCGTATTGTTTCTCCAAAATACACTGATTCCTCATATCTGTAATCATATATGTATTTGCAAATAAAATATAAGAGTGATTTATAGAGGAGCTTACACTCGTGGTCATTTCGTATCGAATTCACCGCACGAATTTAGTATGATCTCACTTGGAACGCGATCTAAGACATTTTTACTAATGGCAATTTTGACCAATACGTAGGCCTAACAACATTTGGTTACATACTCAGGTTTTTAATTATTTTTAATTAAGGTTTTTAAAATGTCTAAATTCTCTAAATTAAAATTAGTCAAAGTGTTTCTCCAGTTTACAACATTTCAACAAGATAAATAAAGCTACCAGCGGTATTGTTACGGCATCACTGCCATGTGACAATGGTGAAATACTATATTGCTCGCTACATACGTCACTACCTCGCGGCTTTATCACACTAGCGGAATGACACGATGTACGGCCTGTGCCCATACACTAAGGTGCCGTTGCGCCCACGTTACACCTAAAACAACACGGGATATGAAATGATATGCAATGGTTTAATGACGATTGTGCACCGTGGGGAAAGCGTGCTTGTGCGGTACAGTCGGATGTATCACGCAATCATTGCAGCTTTTACCCATTTTAGCCAAGCTAATAGATGCCCACAATGATACTGTAGGGCAGCCAGTTTGATTACACTTTGAATATGAACACGGGAAGCCCATTCTAAGCCCAATGACAACCCTTCTGCTTAAGCTTGCCCGTCACGAGATGTGTCTGAACTGACGAGCTTGGGTTACTAGATGATATTATAGGTGACATGTAGCTCAGAAACCGAAATTGGATTTTCCGTTCTGCTAGGTACAATATTCAAATACCAGTTTGATTTCTAGCTTAGTGTACAACCAGCTAATACCTGTAGAATATATGTCGTTCCGTGTCGTCCGGTCTCAGGCACGCATACGCATACACACATATATAGGCGTACACATGCGAGCGTACACTGATACATGCGCGTACACTGGCGCACGCGGTCAGGCACAACCCCACACACTCGTTCGCCTTTAATTGCGAGAGTACACACGCGCGTGAGCTTACGCAGGCGATAAAGTGAGTTGCTCTGATCGGGATGAATTGGCAATATACTCGCAATTATTGAAGGGGTATGTGAATTCGTACAAATGATAGAGCGGGATAATTTGATAGAATCGAGAACGTCTGGTTCTAAATTACATTTTCGCCAGGCTCGTTAGCGTCCATTAGTAGAAAATAAATGTTGACGTTTAGTGCTATGCAGGTTCTGGAAATACACGTTTAGGAAAACTGGGCCAATACAATGGACCTTTCCACTTTATTCATCCATCATATGACGCCATAATCAATGCGTGACGTGTATAATGACATCATAATGAATGATGACACATATTTGAAGACTGACTATGCGTTGTTGTACAAATTGTATGCTTTACTGTTTAATATATATATATATATATTGTTATGCTGTTGAGCACCCAGTCAAATTAGTTACAAAATAGTCAACAGCTTACAGACCTGTATAGTTTTGAAGAAATTGAATAGTTTGGGGATCGAGAAATCCTATTACGACGAAGTGTGCGCGGAGCTTAGCTAAAAGTGGGTGGGACATAGCCAAAACTGGAAAGATCAATTAAACCGTGAACCCGAAATATCAGATGTCAAATATCGTTCAGGATTTTCCTCTATGTACAGGATAGAGCCGTTATTGCTATAGTTTCTCTATCCCTCTCGCTCTCTCTCTCTCCATCTTTCTCTCGCTCTCTCTCTCTCCCACTCTCTTTCTCTCGCTCTCCCTCCCCCTCTCTCTCTCTCCCCCTCTCTCTCTCTCTCCCTCCCGCTCCCTCCCTCCCTCTCTCCCTCCCTCCCTCTCCCCTCTCTCTCACTATATCTCTCTCCCCCCCTCCCTTCCTCTCCCTCTCTTTCCCTCTCTCTCTCCCTCTCTCTCCCTCTCTCTCCCACCTCTCTCTCTCTCCCTCTCTCTCTCCCTCTCTCTCTTTCCCCTCTCTCTCTCCCGCTCCCTCTCCCTCTCTCCCTCTCTCTCCCTCTCCCTCGCTCCCTCTCTCCCTCTCTCCATCTCTCCCTCTCTCCCTCCCTCCCTTCCTCCATCCCTCCCGCCACCTCTCCCTCTCTACATCTCTCTACATCTCTCTCGCTTCCTGTCTCTCTCTCTCTCTCTCTCTCTCTCTCTCTCTCTCTATCTCTCTCTCTCTCTCTCTCTCTCTCTCTCTCTCTCTCTCTCTATATATATATATATATATATATATATATATATATATATATATATATATATATATATATATATATATATATCTCCCTCCCTCCCTCAAAGAATATTTAGTTTTCGTTGTCTACTCCAGTGAATCGCAAGGGAACGTGAACCAGCCATTTAGACAACGATGTATAAACATCCAGCAGATTACATGCAACAGTATCCCAAGAAAATGAGATGTTATTCCCATATAGATATTAAAATGATACGAACTGAATCAGCGTTAAATTTCCTCACTATTTTGTAAAGGATTCAAATGAATTGGTTCAATTCAAACACAATTGCCCATATTATTTATGCAAATACATCGGCAAGTGCGGCTACTGTTGATTCAATGGCAAAGGCCTTATTTAAATGCAAATACAATTGCATTTGGACATGGGTCCATATATGGTGCAATACCCGTCAAATGAGCGGCTCAAAGGCTATGTCTGGTAGGAAAATTCCGTAATAAACTGGTGCGTGGCTGTGTCTGCATGTGTTAATGGTGGCTGGTGATATGTGTCACTCCGGTTGTGTAGTGGGGTGGGGTGGGGTGTGTGAAGCGGGGGCGGGCTTGGGGTGGGGTGGGGGAAGTTGCTTCAGAACAGTTTGCAAAGTGCCCACTGCCAGTTTTAAGCATCAGTTGTTTCTAAAAATAACAGCACACGTATTATCATTCTAGATACACATAATTCGTTAACATCCATATGCATGTTCATCAGGAACTGTTATGCTATGACGTAGCCAATCAAAACTGAATACAGCTACTTCTTTATCTCTGTGTCTGAGAATACTGACACATACGCATCATTCAACGCGACTGATGCCCGCCACATCAAACATCACAAGAAAGATAGGTGGACTGTAAGTGTCGGCTAATACTCGAGAAACAACAGTAGTATATTTTTTTAGAATGCATCTTATATACTCTCCAATGGAGGATTCCACTTTCAATCATATAACGTCATAATTAACTAAGTGGCGTGTAGGCTGACGTCATAATCAATTACGTCATGAATGACTTGATTTAGTCTGACCTAAACGTTTAATAGTCCGTCAGGTTGTACGAAGTGTATGTCTTTATTATTTAATACGCATGCTATTGAATATTTTGAAGCTAATTTGACTGGGCGCTGTTACTGCCATGTGCAGCAACAGCAATCAGTCAATTTAGTTTTAAAATGTTCAAAAGTTTCAATAGCATAACTGTTCGTTCTCCGGAAATTGAGTCTTAGTGAGTGCAGGGATCGATCGATCCCGGCGCGGTGAAAGCGTGGTTGGAGCTTAGCCAGTGCTGAGCTAGAGATTGGCGGGGCATAGCTAAAACTGGATTCCTCTATTCTGATCGGAGACACTAACCTCCACCCCTGCACTCCTTTTACATCATATAAATGGCCATTTAAGTATAGTTTTGGTGAATACAGTGCCAGATTGTACATTGATCCACCTTCAATCAGTTCATATGAGATCTCGATATTTGTCATCAGAAGTATCTACTCAGCAAGGCAATCGGTATTGATCCATTGCCGGCCCAGCAACGCGCGTTATCGGGGATACTATGGGCCATTGCCGCTGATTGTCCAAGTTGCAGCCGTCCATTCAATTTTATATTTCAATTCTGGTGGCGATAGAACATATTTTATTGAACCTAACGTTGTGTAAGATTTCATTACGAGCCAATGCTTCAAGGAGAATAAGTGGACACTATGGAGTCTCATTCGCAAGTGTCATTTATCATTGTCAAGTGCGAGCAAATACACTCAACTGTTCCGAAGTTGTTCAAATTAAATTCCTAACAAGTCTCAGTGACAACTTGAGAGGCTCGTGTTTCGCATCGATCCAGGGACATTTGCCAGCACAGATTGATTCTAATTTAATAATCTACGTAACTGTCTTCATATGTATTCTAACAAGGACCATTACTGAACTTTGAAGTACCCCTGCACGTAATAGATAGAATACGGATGTAAATAAACGACGTTAAAGTGTACATGGTATACGTTTTGCTACATTCAATTTCACCTATTATTAAATGGCATACTAGTTGAGAGGCATACTCATTCTATATTTCCGATATCTTGAACATGTTTAGGAGAATTCATATGATATGCGCTTCTCCATAAATGTCATGACATATGTCATTCTCTTATCACCTTTTTAATAATCATCACCATAGACCATCCTGGAATGGACAAGAAGCTGCGCACTGTGGCTGCTGCTTCCAGCTTCCTTGCTGTTCATCAATTTGTGGACATGGGGTCGAGGGCACCGTCGTTGGCGACCTGGTATAGATATGTCAAGGCTGTCCTTCTTCACTTCGCTGCTCCACGTGGCGAGTGCCACACCTCCAATTTAGAGACTAGTTGGTCAGTAGAACTTGTAACTTTGTGCAATGTCCAGCAAAGTGTAGGCGTATTCTCCGAACAATTAACCATGGTGGAAGATTACCATGCAGCTTCAGTTTTGGCCTTGTGGTCACGCGAACGGTAAGCGCACACGCGTCGCAGAATCTGGACATAGCATACGTGGACTTCGGTCCTCGAAAATGCATCATCGGTAACAACAGCCACAGGTAAAATTAGTTTCAAGATATTTAACAGCTTATCCGTATAGTTTTCTGGAAATGGATAGTCACGGTGTTCAGGGATCGATCAATTCCAATATGAGCGAGGTGTGGGCGGAACTTAGCTAAAGATGGGTGTGGGAAAAGCTACAACTGGAACGGTCCATTAGACCAATCCAAAGTTCGGAATTAATACACGTTGTCATACAACTGCGAACTGAGAAAGTCAAGTTCATAATTTAGTAGCAAAAGACAGATGCATTAACCCTTCCCAAGAAGGAACGATCCACGCACAACACGGCATTTCCCATGCTGAAACCAATATATCGATTAATATTTTACAGCCATTAACGTTGAAAACAGTTACGTACTATGCATTTAGCAATCTACATTGTATTTTTGTAAATTTGAAAGCACTATAGTTGTGACATAGGAGGCTTGCCAACATTGGCACACGTTTGACGGACCGACAGACAGACAAACCAACAGACTGGTCGACAGACTGATAGTTCGTACTATATATCGCAAATAAATTAAATCTTGAAAAGATTGCTCTATCTGAATCTAGATATTCACCCTAAAATAACGTGATGGTATGTTGTCATTGCCAACAACTGTCGATCAAATTGGTAATATAATCAGAATATGTACATTGTGGCTGTCACCAACATCAATCTAACACCAGGTGATTGACGGCTTTCGAGAAAGAGAACATAATCAAGTGAATTATTATCGAAATTGAATTTGCTATATTAAAGCAATTTTTCTAAAGATATTTGTACAAAGCCTTGCATTGTCATTTTGGTACGGTACCCGTTATTCGCGTCGATGGAGTAATTATTCGGTATGTTTTCTGTCAACCGTAATATGCTGTTGTTGGCACACGCTGACACCGTGTAATGAGAAATTTCATTATTAAAAGATGAGTAAGGGGCAGATTAGAATAACAGTGCTGGAACATTTCTCGGTAATGATGGTGTGGTTGACCAGTCAATAAACACCTGATCGTAGTTTCACTCAGATTATGTATTTGGGCTAGCGACCACATGCTTCTGGAAGGAGCCATGGCATAGATGTATGCATGGATAGAAACGAGTTCAGAACGTGCGCATGAGTTATGGTTTGGTCAACAATGTACTGTCACTCATGCAAACAATGGAAGTTTCTAGTGTATCTAATCATCACATGACGTCATAGCCAACTACGTGACGTGTAAGATGGTGTGTAGGATAACGTCTTAATCACTTAAGACATGAATGACTCGATTTAGTCCGTCTTGAACATTTACTAGCATGACACGTTGTACGGATTATATGTCTTTACCATTTAATAAACATTCTGTTGAATATGTTGAAACTTATTTGACTAGGAGCCATAAGCAGCAATAGCACCTAGTCAAATTAGTTTCAAAATATCCAACAACGAACATGTATAGCTTTCTGGAAATTGATAGTGAGGGAGTCCAGGTTTTGATCGATACCAACACGAGCGAGGTGAGGTGTGGGTAGAGACTAGCTAGAGCTGGACGGGGCATAGCAAAAACTGGAAAGTTCCATTCAAACATTGTTGCCGATCTTTATGATCACATCATCATATTTTCATTCCGGAACCGCAATCTCTCAATACGTATGATTTGACATACATATGGAGAGAGAATATCTTCCAGCTAAGCTCCGCCCACTTCAGAATCCCAATTGTAAGGAACAGATAGGCTGTTGATTATTTTGAGACTATGATAGGATCAGCTCCCAGTCAAATTACCTTTAAAATAAAATATTCAACCAAATAATTATTAAATTTAACGTTCATCAATGGCATCCAAGCTACATACTTTTGTGAAGGGTCATTGCTACTTTCGTGACGGTCCTGCGTTATTTTGATTGTAACGCCAGCTAGCGAGTAACGCACCAGTATTTGTTTATGACGTCAGCTGTGAGTGACGGAGCGGTTATCTCTATTGAAGATTTATCCATTGGAATGCGTCCTCGTCAGCGCAGCGGTAGTAGAGCATGGGAACCTACTTATCGCAATATGCAATCATGCTGTAATGCTGGCAAATTGCTTAACTCTCAAATGTAAACATGGACATACATTTAGCCGCAATGTCCCACCCCGTATTTTCTTACTTAAGCGGGCGAGTCATCAACTGAGGTTGATCTAACGACTTTCGGTTACTGGGTGCTAATATGTGTGACAAGTTGCTCAGAAACTGAAATTGGATTTTCCGTTCTGCTAAACACATTATTCAAATACAAATTTGATGTCTACCCCAGTGCGGAGTCAACTACTGTTTGTAGAATATGTCTGTTTGCCATAACCTACTCCCTCGCGCTCACATGTTCATTGTTATGCGCACAAAGGTAATCCACATGCGCATGTTCATTTATAGAAAGGATGGTCCTTTCCGGTGTTTGCTATTCCCCGCCCATCTCTATCTAAGCTCCACCCATACCTTACTCGTGTTGGGATCGATCGATCTCTGAACACCCTGACTATCAATTTAAAAAAAATACACGGGTATGCTGTTGAATATTTTGAAACTAATTAGTTTCAAAATATTCAACAGCATGTTTATTAAATAGCAAAGAATTACAAAGGCATACAATTCATATAGCGTGTCGTGATTAGATGACGGTCTATACGGAACCCTTTGTGACGTAATGATTGTGACGTCGTCATACACGCGCTGAGTTGATTATGACGTTATACTAGGTCAGATGATGGATGGATACTCTGGAAAGGTGAATTGATATAATTATTGATACAAGCACATGCGTACTCGTGCACACATATGCGCACACAGGGGAGTGGAGTAACTTTGTTATGCGTGAATACGTTCGCAAAGAATAGCGGTATTCGTAGAAATGATAGACAGTCATAATGTGTTAAAACGAGACTGTCTGGTTCTAAATGAAATTTCGCCAGGCTCGTTAGCGTCAATTAAAAGGAAATGCGTGTTAATGGGAGCGCTAGACAAGTTCCTGGAAAACATATAGATGGAAACTAGGCTAATACAAATATTAGCTAAATTCGTCTTTCTTCATTGCGAGTATGCCTAATATGAAGCTTTCTCCTAATATACGCTGTAAAAGAATCTCAAGATAGCTTTACCCTTGAAGAGATTTCTATCATGTGTATATCGTAAGAGTATCGATATATAAATCTGATATTTTTAAAAGGTCAAACTGTTTGAGGAATTTTATACATGCATAGTTGTTAAGCATATCGGGCTGTCTGATGCCCATTGGTATTAAAATCTTAAAATGCATGATCTCAACCAGAAGTCATCAATCAATCGACATAAGCTTCACCAGTAATAGTCCAGAGAATACATAGCCTTTGTTTCTGGTCTACTGAGGAGCAAAGAAAATATCAGATTTCGACACAATAGCGCAACAAAATTAGATCACTTATAACAACACTGTGTACAGCACAGCTCAGAAAAAACATGTTTTCCAAGACTAAATGAACCGTGTTGTTGAATATTGTGAACTTGGAAGTCTAAGCCACGCAGCAATAGCTTCTAATCAAATTAAGTCCACAATATCCAATAGAACTGTTACTAACATGCTTCCGTTATTGTCTTGGAAACATGTTAGCCTATGCACGCGATGTATTGTAACGCCCACCGTAAAGTGGGACATGTAGCCTAGTCGTTGAGGGGTTTGAACCGTGAGAAAATTCCCTCCTCATGTTGTGTGGTGTCATTCCAAGCAGACATTAATCCTGAATCGCATACTAAAATCCCCATTGATCCCATGTGGGCGGAATTTTGTACACGGGTTTAGATTTGAGGACCGTTTTTACATCATGTGTGAAATCTGATACGGTGCCATTATAACGGAAAACAGCGTCGTTTGCTATTTTCCAACAAAACACCTCATTCAACAATCTGAAATAATGCAAAGTGAAAAAATAAAATAAATTCCTTGTCACTCAACAGCTGGGATGCACAGGTGTCGGCGAAAGAAGAAACACGTTTATCACTGAGGATAGTATAGAGATGCTCATTAACACACACTTTGAGGTCGGGATGTCCCCTGCGATGTCATGAGATTATAAGTCCAAACCATCATTTTCTTCATCGATAGTTACCAGATGGTCGATGTTGCTGCAAATTTGAACTCGGCACCCTGTAGGCTGCAAGCGATCTCACATTTCAATCTGTTTTTGTTGCATAGGCATTGCTTGGTGCCACACGAATTCTTTGTTGCTACTTTGCATTTGCAACAAATGACATTGAGTACCTTCGATGGAGCAGCTTCAAGATCTCTCATTATTAGCCATAAAGACCCATTTTCCTCTCTCCATCCCCAAATCATTGTGGTCCAGTTCATCATTACTAAGAGTTAGCCATCTGACAACCTGGAGGTGAACGCTGGGGGGGGGGGGGCTGTCGAAGTAAGCTGCACGCTCATTTGGTGGCAGTCGTTGTGGCTCTGTCTTACTTCCCTTCACAACCATCTGCATATATTGGGCATGCCTCAGAGAAGTAAGCATGCCCTTCTCAGTGCCACCATACAGGCAACAGAATAGGCTAATTCCTTCACTGCCTACTTGTTACAGTGATGTGTCATAACTTCCAATTATATCAGACAAATCCTGTAGCTCTTTTGATTTAGATATTACCTTCAGAAGATTCATCTTACCATGGCCAAACGTGGCAGAGGTTGTATCGCACCCACGCCAGGCATAAATTATAAGAATACGCTTTCGTATCCTTGCCGGTACGACATCAGCTTCCTTGAGACTATACAACTGAGCGTTTCACTTCCTTCCTCAAGAACACGTCTGTAGATCATCGTCCTAGTGAAACAACAAATTGTGAAGATGTCAGTGTCCTCAGCAACAGCTATGACTGGCTGACCATCTCTAGCATAGTCAAGTGCCGTTGATACTATCAGTGTATCTGCATCTCCCATAATGATCTTCGTGGCATGGCCCAGCAAGTTAAAATGACTTGACAGAATGCTAAATAACTCGGTCTTGTTTCGTGTATTCGATAGAAATGCCACCTGGCCAGCATGAGCCTTCGCTGTGACGTGCATCAATGTATCAGCAGAGATCTTGCCTATTTGCTGTCGACCTTGTTCATGGTCTTTGGTTGAAAGAACATACTCATATCCATCAAACACAATGCAACTCATTCTGTACTTATGTTCAAGATATGAACTCTACTGTTCAAGCACCTGAGCATATGTTGTATTTGTTTAGCAATCTTGTATAATGTAGAAGCCAGCCCCCATCTATCACAGGCCTGCTATGCTTTGGTAATGGGGACTTAGTTTCGTCGATGTTTGTCAGATCAATCTGTATTTTTCTTGCCAGTTCTGATTTATCCTCATTCCACATGGAACATGTTTTTAATAATGAGGTAAGGACTGCAGTCATTTCGTGTCTAAAATAAGGAAGAATATCTTCATCTTCTCTTTGCGGTAGTGCACTACATCGCATGAACAAAACCGATGGATCAATTCGCACAGTTTGTTTATCTATCGTGATTCCCGGTTTAAGGTCATCTAATGTGCGTACCATATGAGACCTCTTCGTGGATGCTTCATTTACAAATTTACCATTCATGCTCTCCTGTAACACTTTACCAACTTTCTCGACTTCATTACAGTTGATGCCATCCTCTTCCCGTCCACTCAGACCACTTCCCAGAGATCGTAGTTGTTGGATATTGGCAGCAAAGCGGCCATGCATTTGAAACCACTCCATAATTTCCCTATGTCTTGTAAATTGTGCTCACGTCTAGTTATTCCCATGTCCATATGTTGATCGGTCGCTTCCCAGTCAGATTTGATATGGCATAGACCAACTAATGCCTCATGCTTTCCGTCATGCACCTTCCTCGAGTCAGTCCACTACGGCTTTTCAGTGACCTCGTCAGAGCATGTTCTATGATGAGATCGGTCCACAGTCCAAACCATAGACGACCACTTCTTTGTACCGTATAGTAGCCTTCCTCTAAGAATTTCCTATACATCCATGGGTGATAAGTAGGTAAGTTCTGCATTTCCTGAAGATACAGACGAGCACTCCTAGCATAGTGTATATGCCAGTTGCCGCAACGAGGTTGAAAAACTTGCTCACAGCAACAAGATGATGTTCCCACATCCCGAGCCTCTCAAAGCTGATACAGTCCTTTATGTCTTTGATGTATTCTAGAAACCGTGTCCATAATTTGGCAGTCTTGGATTGAGCACTCAATGTCTTTACATTTTCAATTGCTTCATCCAGTATGACGAGTTCTTTGTAGTCAGTAATCCTGTCTGGATTAATGCTAAGGTCAAGAACACCATTCAGTAGCTTCTCAACTTCTTTGCCTTTTTCTGCTATTATATCAGTTGGCCTATCCATATCCATGCGTTCATCAGTACAGTCCATTTCACTGTCCCTGGAAATTTGAGGGAGTAGAGAAGCTAGCAAGTGTGTAGTTAGTGCTGTCTCTATTAGGTGGAGACCACACAGAGCTCGAGCAATAGCTTTGCCAGTCATCATATAGGTCACTGCATTCTGACTATACACGTCACCTAATGCATCTTCTATTCCAGATCCTTTCATCATATGAAAGATACTACTACATGTGCTCATTAGCAGATCGAACATTCCGAGACACAAGACTATTTTGTACAGACATTTGGCAACGTTTATCTCCATTACCTTTAGCCAAAGTGGTTGATCGAATGCTACGCAGGCTGTTCTTGGATGTACAACAGCGTGGCGTGGAGGCATGTCTCATCATTTGGATTCCGGTCGATCATTGGCAGTATTAGTACCTCTGACCTGTCTGAAGGTGTGCTTCATGAAGTAGGACCAGTTTGACGTTGGGGCAATTGATCTGCTTAGGAGCCATGCCACAACGCATTTTAATAGTACACTGCTGGTGGCAGGATGTGTGGAAACTGCAAGGTGAGGATCGGCTCATATACAACATTTGAAAGGGCAGGGGGAGACGGACCAATGCAGAAATGGCGTTTGCTTTACTTGATAACGAGTTTTCTAAATTTACCCTGGAACAAACCTATTAAAATTATAAACAACCAGATATTCAAATTCAAATTCAAATTGATTCTATCATTAGACACCTTAATAATGTAAGTTAGAGATGAGATGTTAGATATGATTTTAAAGAAGATCGTGAGCATAGATTTAAGATATCTATAAAAGCGGTTTGAGAAGAAAATAAAAACATGCTCAAATTCAAACCATCGCCAAAAATGCCGCCCAAAGGGGATCTATGGGAATTTTGGGTATGTGATTCTGGGTGACCTTGCCAATCGAATGACATAAAAAAGGCTTAGGCGGGACATTTGTCTAGGTTAACCCGCCAAGACTGGCTCCTACGACAAGGCTAATATCAGTGTTTGTCGACATATTAACTAGACTATACCCAATCGCTTTTATTAACGTGTGTTTATTCATATGACGAACTTCATATGAAATGCATAGGTAAATATGTTTGGTGCATACAAGTTCGCATCCCAGTGTTGATGTCTTGTGCGGAATACTGTTGGCAACAATGTGAGCCTTGTGAAGGTTTTAGAATATTCCCCCAATATTCTCACATTCTGAACAAGGACATTAATACCATCCACCTATCCAACCCACCCCCTCCTATCCTGTCATTTTACGCTGGATGGTTAAGCAGTGTTAATTGTGGTGAATTTGTCATCAGTCTGCATCAGTCAATATGGTGATTGCTGCTTATTAAAACGGCGATACAGTAAACACTAGCTTTCTATTTCCAGCAGCAACAGATTCAGAACAACGATTTTCATAAGGAACCTCAGGTTCCTTTCGACCAGTTTGTATAGATTCTTGGTATTTGCCACCATGATTAGCTCTGCTAAATAGATGTGATCAGCAGGCAGATACGTGGAGGGCTGTTTGATGTTTTGAGTGTATAAGCTCAGACAGCTCATCGTTCTAATAGAGTTCCATGAACGTAATTTGTCTACACTTAAACCTGACCATAATGGATCCAATATTTTGTAGACATATAATGGATGTTCTCCAAAATTCCCTTCTTTGGTAAATGACTATTTAAACAACCAACCGTCGTGTGTGGTGAATGTTAAGCTCCCAATGGTCGAATTTAGCCAAGAACATCTAAATATCTGTTTTTAAACGGGCATTCACAGACAATGACACTTTTCTTACATTTACAACTAGAATGACTTGCTTTACAATCGAGCCAGCCATCCTAGTTGAACATTTTTATAAAATAGGCTTTTCTTGGCCTGCAAACGTACATTCTTGAAGACCACTGCAGTGGTCGGGATTTTTTTTCGGTTGGTGTGGTCAGTAAATGGTTAATTGTTCACATAGCATCGGTTATAGAAAGGTGTGCTGTACATATGCTTTCGAGGATGTCATCTAAGATGTACGGGACCCTGTAAGTGACATGAAATTGTTTCTGGATTATTACGTGTGTCCGAAATAATAAATCAGGGGCACGAAATAATATTATATCATTATATCGTGCGCATGAATTCTCTACAAAGTTCTGGCCTATTACCAGTGAATTTCTCTAGCGGACATTGCTCATTTCATTGAAAAAAAATATACTTTGTCCCTCACCGTATATAGACATATATATACATCTCAATGAAGGTCTCGTAATCGGCTGCTGGTATATCAAATTCACCATTCCAGATTATCCATCGGTCATCTGACGTCATATGACGTCATTCTTAACTAAGTAACGTGTATGATGGCGTCATGATCATGACGTCATGGATGATTCGAAATAGTCCGTCTTTAGCACGTAATAGTCCGAACCGTTGTATGAATTGTATATTCAACAGCTTACATGTATAGTGTTCTGGAAATTGATAGTCAGGAAGTTCAGAGATCGATCGATCGCAACACGGACGTGGTGTCGGTGGAGGAGCTTAGATTCATAACTAAAAGTGGAAAGGTGAATTCCTAAAAAAAACACACACACATTGTGCTTATCTGTTCATGTTGTATTAGATCCCTTTCGCAGCCAGACTATCATGGGAATTACGTGTGCAGTATGGAGTCGCATTCCCAGAAGTATCATTTATCATTCTCAAGTGGAAGCCCACAGCGCTAAGCCTCTTCGAAGAGGGTTTGAATGAAATTTCTAACAAGTCTCATTAGCCTCAGGAGAGACTCGTGTTTTAAATCGATTCGGAAACTTTTGCCGACACAGATTGATTCCAACGTTGTTATCTAGTGGGTTGTCTCCATATGTATTCATCATAATGTGCCTTGGGAACACTGCCGTTTCCTTGCACTTCAGAACAGCGGTGTGAACGAATCGTGCTCAATGAGTATCTGGTACACTTATCATTACATGCAATATCAGTATCAGCAAAGGTGCTTGCTGTGATCGTCAGATGTTTATTACATGTCATAATCATTATACACATAATTTCTGCTTGTGCATGATGACGATTCTTCACAACCCACTCAGCACCATATTTCATACATGTTTTAATGCGGAATGCATGGTGTATTTGGTTACTAAACATGGCATATGAAGGTACGGTATTCAAATTTTAATAAATATATTGTACTCTTGAAAAATGGTTAATGATCCCAGTGTGCCACGACTAGACCAGTCATTGAATAGCTAGCTACTTCTAGCTATTCCCCGCCCATTTCTAACTAAGCTCCTACTACTTGTATGCGTGTTGAAAGCGATTCATATATGCCCTAAATTCAACCCTAACATCCCAGAAACCCATTTTCAAGGTAACTATACAGTTAAACTGTTGAATATTGTGAGACTAATTTGACATCTGGGAATGTGATTCCATACCGCATCTAATAATGCTCCCTATGGCAGCAACATCATCCCTACAAATTAGTTTCAAAATATCCAAAACAATGTATAGTAAAGTCTTGACCCGTTAGTGTTAATGTTTGAAAATTAGTGGTTTGCAACATGCATATTGTTCCCTTTTCTACTTTGCGGAATTAATCAGGCACATTTTCCAATATAGTGCAAACTTGATTGTTATGTGGGTTAAATTGACATTATTCATCACCTCCCCCCTCACCCCCCCCCCCCTCCCAGCCCACTCCCAAATGTTAGTCGTTTCTATTAACCAGTCAAATGTATTCAAGAAATGTCACTTTTCTCATAGAACATGTCCATTTGCATATCAAGAGAAAACTATTTTTGAAAATCTACGACTGGAATGACTGGGACGGTTATCGAGCTAGTCATTTCACTGGTAAATTTTCAAAAAAATGGTCTACTCTTGGTCTGCAAATGGGCATTTCCCAAGACCACTGCAGAGGCCGCTTTTGGCTGAAATGAGTGTTAAAGGGTTAAGGTGTGTAATGGAAGGAAAACTTAGGCGAGACTTTCGCGATGAAAAATAGGAAATTATCTATCTGATCTAGATATAGTCTAATTTCTTTGGTTTCCATTTCATCCAAAGTGCACAGCATTAATGGCATCAACGTGTATCTATGGGTAGAATACAGGCCATTGGAGTAACACTATTTTCAAATGATAACGAGCCACTGCGTGAATTTGAATTGTATTTGCCCGCTGACTACACTTAAATGATTTCCTCTTGCTGATATGCTGCGTCATATTAATGAATGGTCATCGGGCTGGGTGGAGAGTTTTAGGCAATGCTTCTCAATAGTAAATAATTATGATGGACTAAGGAAATAACATGTATGCCTGGCTACCAAGGTAGAACATATATGTTTATCTTCGCTGCCAATAAACTCAAAATTGCTTTTTTTATTATTTATATGTACATATAACCTGGAAGCATCAATCTCAAGAACCGGAGGGTCAGTCTGCAACGGATGTTTAAAAGAGTATCTATATAAAATGGAGATGCCTCTAGCGTATTAATCAAACAGCCCATGTGATTTGTTTGTCCAGGGTGGAGTTAATAATGTCTATAAATGAACAGCGTGGATTAGCATCGGCTTGTAGACAGAGCGGCAAACGGTCCTATATTGTGACACGTCGAAAATATTCTAAACCGGTTATATCTGTCAAAGGGAACATCTTCATAAATCACACTTTTCAAAATCAACAGCAACGAATGCATCCACTTTAAGCTATGCCCCGCTCATCTATAACTAAGCTTAGCCTCTTTATGTCTTTAGTAAATGGTAGAGACATGCAATTCATAGACTGGCGGACTATTCCAGCTTCAATTATTATTGTGATGTCAGCCACATGCGGCGTTGTTGAGTATGATGTCATAAACTTGACCAACAGATCTGATTTATCAAATAACTTATTGCTGGCCTACATTCACTGCATTCACACTAGAATGTTTGAAATTAAAACTGATAACAGTGTACTGATAGCATTGTACACCCTTAGAGGCTTAATATACTGTACCCCAAAGTGAAGAAACGAAATAAATCTCAGCATATGATGATTTCATTTCGTATAAATTAAAATAAAAATTTTAAATTGTGAAATTGATTTAGAGACAAATAGTATCCCTAATACAACTTCACAAATACAAAATGTATTAATTATTGTGAATTAAAATCAGCATTTGCTAAGATTGTTTTCGTTTCATTACATCAATTTACACAATTTAAACGTGTAAGATTATACAATTTTGACAATTTTATTATCGGACATTTTGGTGTTAATATGGCCTTTAACTTAAGTTGAAAACTGAGAGTTTAGTAATGAATGTTAACCCATATCAACCACACACGTCTTCTGCAGTGGTCTTGAGAAATATCCATTTGCAGATGAAGAGAAGACTATTTTCGCAAATTTACCACTGGAATGACAGGCTCGATAACCGAGCCAGTGATTCCTGTGGTAGATTGTCAAAAATAGTTTCTCATTGTCTGCAAGTGGGTATTTGATAAGAGAAAATTTAATTTATTAACACAAATTCGAGGGTTAAAGGTTAATAAAGACAGCCATATGAATGAGTGCAAAAAGGGAACTATCAGTATTCGATGGAGGTTGGTTAAATCTGCTCTGTATCGCTCATCCTACAAGTAAAGGGGTACTAAAATGAAATTTGTTTTCCAAGTATAGGCGTCATTGACTGCCCGCAATCATATACCCGATATAAGGAGATCTAATTGGAGGATTGTCTTCAGATATATATATAGACATGAAGACAATTGAATTCCAATTTGCATATCGGAATTTAGCAATTACTCAAGCTGTTATCGTGACAATTGTCGTTGATTATGAATGATGACAGGATTATTTAGAGTCATTCAGACATGTTGCATACAAATCTGGTATAGTCCACGGGATGGAGGTGCTCACATTGATCATTGAGAATATATCTTTTTCTAAGATTTCACTATACCGTTTAAACCTATGTATGTTAATATGCGATAAACTGGGGCTCACTATGTTCGTTGGTGGTTTAAGTAAGGCGTATGCCCCATAGCGATGGCGACCACACTAAGGAGTCGGGGTGACACAGATAGACATAACTTTCTATAAAATCATAGTCACCTCGAATATGACCACTCAAAATGTTGCCTTTCTAATTCTCTACCATTACCCAAATCCTATATGCAAATAAGTTAATTAATCAGAACAACAGATGTCAAAACATCATCAATTTTTCTCTCTGCTTGAAATAAGGCAATTGTACGTTGCTGTAATTGCCAAAGTCAAAATCAATTATGTTACCTGCTAGCCGACGTTACAATTAAAATGGCGCCGCTTAGTCGCGAAAATTGAAAATTCTGTCACGAAAGTATACGAACTGTATTTGTAAGCTTTGATGAATTTAGAATTTGATAAATATTCTAGTAAATATGTTGAAGTTAATTTGACTGGGAGTTGTTGCTGCCCTAAGCAACCCTGGACACATTAGTTGCAAAATATTCGGCCGCTTTGGACTTTCGATTCAGCTAGGCACAATATTCAAATACAAGTTTGATTTCTAGCTTAGTGCAAAGCGACATAATGCCTGTATAGTTCTGTTTCACATGCTATCCTCCCTCACGCAACGCGTGCAAATATTAATGCACACACACTCGCACGCACGGACATACGTACGCGTGCACGGACGGATAGACGAACGGCCGCACGCCCGCCCGTACGTGCATGTGTGCGCAGGCATGCACGTATGAGAAAGCACACACGTGTTCGCGCACGCACATACGCCTACAGATGAACATGCCCATGCACAGGCGGAGGTATGTATGTAGCGGTGGCATGCGTGACTTGGGAATATTCTCTCGAATACTGAAGATATGTAAGTGAATTCGTAGAAATGATAGACAGGGATAATTTGATAAAACGGAGACCATCTGGTTCTAAATTAAATTTTCTCCAGACTCGTTAGCGTCCGTTAGTGGGAAATACGTGTTGATGTTGAGTGGTAGACAAGTTCGCTGGGTACACGTTTAGGGAATCCAGGTTAATACGCATAGCTAATTTCAACTTTCTCCATCGTGAATGCATCTAGCCTGGGTGTTTCCATCAACATACGCCTTACGAGAATCGATAGCGGCCTTAAAGCGCTTCATAGGCTTCGTAATTTGCAACCGCATCAGTTTGGTACGAGTTGACCAATTAATCAGATTGTGACGTTATTTTGTGGGCTTCATGAGTATGGGCATGTCTTCTACCCGATTAAATATTACCGAGGAATACGGAATTGGTCAACTCTTTACAGCAACATTCACAGATAATTTAACGTCTTTCAAAAACAAAAACACAGACATGTTAGTTAATAAGCAATGTTCTGTTGAATATGTTTAACATAATTATATTAGAAGACATTTCTGCCGTAAGTTATTTCTGAACTGTACTGTAGCTGCCATTTCACAATTTCATTCGTTTCCAAATAACACCAGGAAATCGTCGTGTTGTATGACATTGACGGCCATCGACAGCCATAGCTCATAGCAACACAGGTTTAACATACAGATGCTCGTATCCTCTCATGTAAGATGACATACAATCTGACCTGTCATTAGGTAAAGTATTAGGAAATACGAATTATAAATCTTCACAGAAAATATACATTTTTTGTCCCAGAAAATGTCAGTCACAAAGATGAAAGTTCAAAGATAGCCCCGTATCTGTATGTTGATTAATATGGCCTGGAAACCGTGGCACTGTTGATTGCTAGAAAAGAATATGTTTTGCATTACTAGCAGTAGTGGTAATGATTGTCGTTGTTGTCCTAACGATGATGCCTGTGGCAGTGATTGTAATTGTCGTGGTGATATTGGAGATGGTTGTGGTTGTCTTGGTGATAATGATGATGATGATGATGATGATGGTGGTGGTGGTGGTGGCGGTGGTGGTGGTGGTGGTGGTTGTGATGGTGATAGTGGCAATGGTTGAGGTGATCTTGGTTGTGGTGGTAATAATGAAGATGGTGGTGGTGCTGATAATGGTGATGGTTGTGGTGGTGGTGGTGGTGGTGATGATCATGATAATGATGGTGGTGGTGGTGGTTGTGGTGGTGGTGGTGGTGGTGGTCGTGGTGCTGGTTGTCGTGGTGGTACTGGTGGTGGTGGTGGTGGTGGTGGTGCTGGGTGTTGTAGTGTTGGCGTTCGTTGTGATGATAGTGGTGGTTGTGGCTATGATAGTGATGATGGTTGATGGTGTTGATATTGTTGTTGGCGGTGTTGGTGTTGGTGTTTTGTGTTGCTTTATGTGTTGGTGTTGGTGTTGGTGGTGGTGGCGGCGGTGGTAGTGTTGGTATTGGTGTTGTTGCTGTTGTTGTTGTTGTTGTTGTTGTTGGTGGTGGTGGTGGTGGTGGTGGTGGTGGTGGTGGTGGCCATGGTGGTGGTGGTGGCGGTGGTGGAGGTTGTATTGGTGTTGGTGGGGTTTGGTGTGGGGGTTGATGGTGGTGGTGGTAGTGGTGATGGTAGAGGTTGCCGTTGTTGCTGTCGTCGTCGCCGTCTTCGCCACCGCGCCATCGTCATCGTCAATCGTCGTCGTCATCACCGCCACCTGTAGTATAACCAGTGTAATCAGGTTGCTATCGATTGTTCAGCTGTGTTATAAGCCACCACTAGCTGGGACAGCGGTCAACATATACACGATGATTACATACCTATAGCAGCAAATTGAATTTAGTAAATATAATATTTAGCGATTACCCAAAGTTGGATTTTAAAATTAAATTAAACTCATTGTTTTCAGGATCTGTTGTGACTGTATCAATATATATGCCTACTAATTCAGCTAGCCCAGGGCCTCCTTGTTGTTAAAAAAGCGTCACATTATATTAGGACAGTACTGGTATTTGAGCCATCTTTACAGACATAGAGAGAAGAAATCGAATAAGAAGACATGTTCAAAGCACGCTTCCATTCATTTATCGGCATACATAAAATAATCATCTGTAATAGTCTGGAGAAATCTACTTTTCGTTTCTACTCTACTGAAGTGCAAAATAAATGTCACATTTAACAGAAGGTCCCCGCGAATCAGCCATTCAGCATAACAATATATACTGCCGCTATGGAATGCTAATTGCCAAAGTTAGTTACCTAGTTAAGACCAAGGAAAAGTACATTAGTTTGCTTTGTTAATGCACAGTTCTTCAAATAACATTTTACATTATTAATGTACATGGAACAGAATGCTATTATTTTTTCTGCTTTGCTGAATTATTTTCGTGAATAAAGATCAAAGATAAGTCATTGACTAGTACAGTGTCTGCGTTTCCTAAGTATAATACAAATATCTGTGCTCGAATCCCTGTACGTCAAATCCTCTAGAGGCATGCGTGATGCGTTCGCGCATGCAGCTATCGGTACGTATATGGCTTATAGCTGGTTTCAATGGTCCAATTCACCTTTCCAGAGTATCCATCCATCATCCGACCTCGTATGACGTTATAATAAGTTCAGCGGCGGTGTGATGACGTCATAATCATTACGTCACAAAGGGTTCCATATAGCGCGTTATCAAATCTCAAATAGTCCAAAGTGTTGTATGAATTATATATGTCTTTGTTAATTATTTGCTATTTAAGAAACATGCTGTTGAATATTTTGAAACTAATTTGACTGGGTGCGGTTGCTGCCTATCAACAGCGCCCAGTCAAATTAGTTTTAAAATATTCAACAACATGTGTATTAAATTAAAGAAATACATTCGTACAAAAAAGTTTAACCCGTCATCAAGTATGCATTAGTTGCGTATTTATCTACGTCATTCCTAACGTAATTGATTATGGCGTCATCCTACACGGCACGTGGTTGATTATGACGTCATATGATGGATGGATGAACTGGAAATGTCCATTAATCATCAACAATACAATGAGTGCATAGCATATTCATCAATATTTCACAATTATGAATTAATAAATCTAACGAACATTTTAATAGCCTTGCTTTCCATATCTTCATGGCGACGAGCGACATCGTCTTACAATTCTTCTAAGATACGGGATGAAATATTGACACGCAGTTAATGGTCTGAATTCGCTTCAATATTACGTAATTGCACGCTTCTCCCTGCTCACGATGGCTCTCAAATTGTCGGTCGAATTACCTCTACAGAATTAATGTTCTAATTTTCATGTTCTGTTGTCCATAAATTCTTGCCCGCCTTTTGTTCTGTCTGATTAAGCAAAACTCGCTGGCCCAATACCACTAAATAGCTATTGCTGGCCCCGTACCACTAAACTAAAATTGCTTACCAAGTACCACTAAATAGCTATCGCTGACCCAGTACGACTAAACTACACTCGCTGGCCCAGTATACTTTGCCACAAGCCTTTCCTCTCATACAGGTCTTGCAATGGTCTCTCAATTCCGAGACACCTCCATCCCTACCTCCAACCTACCCCGTTTACAACGTGTTCCCAATATATAAAAATGCCTTCACTCTAGAAAGGACCTTTCCAATTTATACATCCACCAGATGACGCCATAACCAACTACGTGATGCATAGGATGACGTAACAATCAATGACGTCATGAGTGACGTAGATAAGTACGTCATGAATGCTTAATTGGTGACGGACTATGCGTTGTTGAACGAAATGTATATCTTTACTATTTAATAAACATGCTGTTGTTTGATATTTTTAACTAATTTGACTGAGCACTGTTACTGCCATAAGCAGCAACAGCACCCATTCAAATTAGTTTCAAAATATTCAACAGCTTACTAGTTAGTTTTTTGGAAGTTGATAGTCGAGCACTTCACAGATCGATCGATCCCAACACGAGCGAGGTGTGGGTGGAGCTTAGCTATAGATGGGCGGTGCATAACTAAAACCGGAACGGTCCATTGTCTCTAATGTACCAGTTGTCGAAATTTCTAGAACGTTCCAGCTCAACAATGTGACCTGATAAGCTGATTCGGTTTGCAATGAAATACAATAATAATAATAATAAGTTCCAGAATATATCAGACGCTCACTAACCAGTAAACGACTTTAGACGTTTCGAATCTAACATAACGTTACACATTCATTCTAACAATTTTAATAGCGAACCGCCAAACAGAATACATAATGGGCAATAGATAATCACTCACCTACAATGCAAATATGAGCAAGAATGGTACTCTCACTATTATGTACGAAGTATACATTCCTCATTGGCCGCCCTAATACCACCACCCACCCTGTCGCCCATGAATGCCGGGCTGTTCAAGTAAACAAAATTCAATAACTAGAACACATTTACTGAAGTAACTGTAAATCTGCGATGACTGGGTATTATGGAGTATTATAAACCCTCTTCTCATATGATCATTGAACATGTCTGATGCTGATCTGATAAAAAAAAGTCTAAGTGTTGTCGCAGTTCAAAGATACATAGTTCACATTTCCATACTTTTACACAGTGTATGGAAAGCTGATTTCTTGAAAACCGATAGCCTTGACCCTAAAGTATAAACTAATCTATCTTGCTTTGCTGCAGTGGACTTTTTAACTAAATGAAGGAAAATGCCATTAAATGGAAATAAAGGATACATTAATGAACTAAAGGTAAAGGAAGGCATTTGATGCAAAAAAAACCTGACCAATCTTTGTTTTAGCCTCCCTTTACTTGTTGAAGTTGATAGTTTCAGTTCAATATGATTAATTTCGATTCTCATGATCGTTTGAAAGTGACCCGTCCAAGACCACGGTCAATCAGGGGTCAAAGTTACCAATTTTAGGCGTTGGCATGAATTACCTCCCTTCGAGTAAATTGAGGCAATTAAATCTGGTGAATTTCGATTGTTTCTGATTACCTGGGACAAAAAAATTCATTAATTTCTCCTTTATTTGACATTTGATGGCATTTTCCTTGAGTTTGGGTCGAATGCGTGACTACAGATTATGGAAGGATGTTAAGTTTCAACATGATCTGCAGAAAGCTTAAGGGGAGTCGCTATCAGAATATCACTCTCATACATTTTCTTTGGGGAATTTTGGGCACGGATAAGCATATTCACTGGATCCAAAAGAAAAATAAACACATCCCAGGCGCTAAGGTGTACTGAAAGTGTCTCACGTTTGGAGGCTAGAAATCGCAAATAGTACTCAATGGACCAGGAAAATATGTTGGTGTCAGATGCGGATTAACATATGCTAAAGGTCTCTTAAGTTTTTCCATGATCTGGAGGAAACTCTAGGACGAGTTGCTGTCTAAATAGCACTCCCTTACATTTCCAACTGGACATTTTGGACAAGAAAATGTGGACTTCTCGGGAACTATACAGCAGATCCAATTACTGTAGATGATCTATGCATGCCTGGTGCGTACTGGAAATCTACCAAGTTTAGACATGATATTTCCAAAACTGGGTCATTTATCATCAAATCAATTTCCAATACATTCCCTATTGACATATTTGTCTACGATACAAAAATCTCAATATCTAAATATCGGAGCTCTGTAAATGGTGTCTGAGAGGCAATTCTGCCGCGGATTAGGCGATCTAAATGGGGAAACAATCCGACCATAATCCCGTCATCTTTCAGCAAATCATGGAAATAATATTTAGTGTGCAGATTTGTAATAATGGAAATGTTTATATGTCCATTAACGATTTTATTTCAGTAAGTAATAGTAGCCTCTGGTATCTAGGGATGTCAAAAATGTCAAACCCCGAAGTAAGACTGAAATAAGAAATCTCATGATGTCAAATAATTGTTTTTATTCAGTATTTTCTCAAAAACTGGTCACTGAACCAAAAAGACTTTTTGGCCAACTTGCAGGTCAACCGATCCTAGAAATATGTTAGGTTTCAAGATGATCCGGAAAAAATCCTAGGAGCCATCACTGACCGAATATTGCTCCCATACATTCCCTATGGGACATGTTGGTGACGGAAATGCAACGTTCTGAAAGGTTAACATGTTCTCTATCGATTTTATTTTATTAATCCATAGTAGTATAATGTATCTATGTATATGCCAAATTTCAAGCATCTGACCGACATTGAAATATGAATTATCTTGATTCCAAGAAATTGGCCTTATGCCAGATTTTCTCAAAAACGGGTCACCATACCCAAAAGATATTTTGGGTCACCATGTGGGTCAAGACACGCTAGACGTTTTTTCCAGTTTCAAGATGATAGAGGCAAAACTCTAGGAGCAGTCAGTATCCGAATATTGCTCTCATGCATTTCCTATGGGGACACAGAAATGCAGAGTTCTCAATGGTTAACATGTTCGCTAACGATTTTATTTCACTAATCAAGAGTAGTATAATACATCTACGTATATGCCAAATTTCAACCATCCCTAGAAATATGAAGTATCTTAATTTTTTTAAATTCGGCTTATGCCGGATTTTCTCCAAATCTGGTCACCGTACCAAACACATATTTTGGGTGGAGATGCAAAGCATCATATGCTAGAAGTCTGTTAAGTTTCAAGATGATTGAGGAAAAACTCTAGAAGTAGTCGCTGTCCGAATATTGCCCCCATACATTTCCTATGGGACTTCCCCCCCCCCCCCCCCCGCGGAAATGCGGATATCTCGGAAACCATACACCCGATCGAGAAGAAAAGTAATAGCACACTAGATCCCAATGGGTACTACAAGTTGACCATGTTTGGAGTTGATCAGATCAAAACTGTAGGAGGACATAGTTTACGAAAATCCTTGAGAATAATAATAATAATAATAATAATAATAATAATAATAAAGATCCTGAGAAAAAACAATAATCTGCGATAGATCACAGATTAATACACATCATTAAGCGTCAACTAGTAAAGTAATTATCTTTCTTAATTAACACAGTCGTGAAGTTCGTATGGAATCTAGGGTGTAATTTGACAGTCGCATTATTTGCAAAATATTCAACAGCGGGCTTACTAACGAGTAAAGACAAACAATTCGACTAAATTGATTCATTCATGACGTAATTGATTATGAAGTCAACCTGCATGTCGCGTAGTTGATTATGACATTATATGATTGACTGAGAAACTGGAATCCTCCCTTTGGCGAGTATTTGAGATGCATTCTACACAATAAAATAAACGTGTTTCTCTAGTATTATTATGTGCGCATATTATGTACAGCTTACCTGTAGAGTTACCTTGAAACTGGGATTCGTATAATTCAGGGCTCAAAGTATATAAATCGGTCCAAACACGCGCATACCATGGGCAAAGCTTAACTAGACATGGGCGAGGGGTAGCTAGCAATTCACCTTTCCAGAGTATCCATCCATCATCTGAGCTCGAATGACGTCATAACCAGCCCAGCGAGTGTATTATGACGTCACAATCATTACGTCATAAAGGGTTGAGCTTAGCTAGAGATGGGTGGGGCATAGCTAAAAATGGAAAGGTCCATTGTTGTCGCAAATGAACATGACTGTGGTATATAGCGTGTATTAAGCGACCACCTGTATCTTAGTACCACATTTTAATGGTTCTTAAGGTGTCCATTGTATGCAAGTGTTACTATACACGACCATACAAAGATACCTTCCCACATTTGACGTTGACTAACGTGTCATGTGCATTATTGTCACTGAATCTTAAAGTGTTGCAAGTCTGAGTCTATTTAATTTTATTTCTTAACCCTTTTCTATGTGGAAACCAGCCGAAACCGGCCTCTGTAGTGGTTTTGAGTAATGTCCAGTAAAGGCCAAGAGAAGGCCATGTTTGAAATTTTACCACTAAAATGACTGGCTCGGTAACCGAACGAAATGACTGGGCTGCAAATGGACAATGAATAATTTTTCGAAGTAATTGTGTCATTAAAGAGTTAAATTAGCAACGATTGTGTGGATTTATCTTGCAGCTAGATACATACAGATACATCTCTCCGGACCACTGGCAATTGCTTGCTATCAAGAGTCATTGCCAAATCGCATACCCTCATGGCCCTTTGTTATTATTATGTGTAAGATCGCATTAATAGGCAATATGTCACTGAAAATAAGTGTATAATATGGCGACTCATTCGCAAAAGTTAAATGAAATTCATTGCAGGTCTCATTGAGCGGGTGAGAAAGTATTTTTACCGACACAGATATATAGTCTGTCTTTTTCATCTAGTAGAATATCTGTGTCGGCAAAAATACTTAGCCGATTTGAAACACGAGCCTCTCACGCGCTCAATGAGAATTTAATTCGAACGCTGTATTGGCTCGCACTTCTACTCGTCTTTTTTATATATATAGCGAGTGGATGAAAACAAAAATCGTTCTGTGTCGGAAAAAATACTTAGCCGACTTGAAACACGAGCCTCTCACGACGCTCTTGCTCGAGGTAACCCATCATCTTCTTTAAAAATGTACCGACATACTTTCATCTCAATGAACAAAATGTGCCCAGGCATATAGAGTGGGTGATTATAATTGGCTCGAGATCACCGAAGCTTAAAGTAAGTGATCCGTCGTCTGGATTACTTGGAAGGGAATGAAAGTTGTCCACGCTTGACTGTTTATATATATCCTCTCTTTTGCGTCTCCGCATGTGTAAGTTTAAATACCCATGTAAATGGTTTGTGATGAGGAGAGTCACGATATTTTTTTTCAATATCTGTAATTTCTCCATCTTCAAAAGATTTTCATTGTATACTTCTTCGTCATGCATGGTGCAATCTCTAATCACAATTAAGGTAATATATGCCTGTTATCATGAAAATGGATAGTATCCTTCCTAAATCACCCAGTATCCTACGTTATATATGTGTTGATGTGAAATGATCAATTAAGTTAGTATAACACGGCAGAAGATTGGCATTTTAATAAATGTAGTGAACGTTTTGAAAGACAGTTATTACCTCTTTTTAAGAGTGTAGGAACCCGCCACTAAATGGTTTCTCCTTCAAATGGTATATGTCTTCAATTTGTAGATTACATTGATGACGAATGTGAATGATGTGCGTACCATAGCGGTCACACAGATAATCTCTTAACCATCTAGCACTTAAGCCGACAAATAACGGCTTCTGCAGAGGTATTGGATATTATCCATTTGCAGATCAATAAACGTTTATGTAGACAATTGACCGATCGAGTTATAGTTGCAATGATAGATTTGAAATAATAATTTTCGTTTAGTCTCAAAATGGGCATTTTCTACGACGACGTGGTAATGGATCATCAGGGGACGCGATTTTTTAGCTCACTACGCAGAATACAATCCCCTCTATTCTGCGCTAGTGCATGGTTGGATTACATTGTATATTCAAATAGTGAAATACACAGATTTTCGTAAATATGAACTGTGTAAGTGAAGATGTTAACTTTGTGAAGTGAAGACGGTTTTGAACCCCCTTTAAACCTTTGCATGCATCATGCAATCGAACAATTGCACTCGCGCTATTTAAATGTTAGTGACGTTAAAAACACAGTATGAGAAACGCATTTAGTTGTGTTTGTTTCTTTGTCTTTGCCCAGGTAAAAATAATGTAGGCGTTATTGCAGTAATCAAATCCATTGAAAAGCAGACTTGTAATACAATTTCAATCAGATACAAATAATAATAGTAATAATAATATTAATAATAATATCCTGGATTTGTGACTGCGTATTCTATTACATGCCAGTGTGTGTGTGTGTGTGTGTGTGTGTGTGTGTGTGTGTGTGTGTGTGTGTGTGTGTGTGTGTGTGTGTGTGTGTGTGTGTGTGTGTGTGTGTGTGTGTGTGTGTGTGTGTGTGTGTGTGTGTGTGTGTGTGTGTGTGTGTGTGTGTGTGTGTGTGCTTGAACTGTGTCACTTTGCAACATGTAAATCGTTTGTGTTTCTCTTGTATTAAAATTAATCAGCCGAATCCATCTAATGTGAGGTAAAGTTAATTGAGTTAAAATTCCCTACTACAGCCATCACCCAATGTAACCTGTTTGCTGTCTTTTGGCAGCATATATAAAGAAAAAAGGAAAAAGTGGAACGTATCTAGTATTACAATAGTAGATACTTTACAATTTTTCCTTTTTTTCTTTATATATTGCTATAACTAGAAAGGTCAATTACTCAAATTTGTTGTATTAGATATTTATTTAACTTGCAAAACATTATGCATATCTATAAATAGAAAACCTGACATTACAATAACATTAGGTAAAAACTATATCGAACAATTCTGTGGACATGACTTATGCATGGTCGCTGCATTCTTCTCAGAGACTGGCTTTTAACCCCATTTGTGTCAACAGCGCCACAAAGCTCAATGAATGACCATTTGCTGGCCAAGAGAAGACTGTTATTGTAAATTTACCACTGGAAGTTAAGAACATATTTTTAATTATGGCTTTTTGACAGGCTGGACGATTAAAAGATTAATGGTGAGGAATATATAAATGGTCGCTTAGTCAGTCTCTATTTGCAGACCAAGAGGAGAGTATTTTTGAAATTTTAACACTGATATGCCTGGTTCGGTTACCGCGCCAGTCCTTCCAGTTGCAAATTTCCAAAACCAGTCTTCTCTTGGCCTAAACATAGGCATTCGTCAAAACCATTGATGCCGTTTTTTGGATGGCTTGAGCTTCATATGATTAAGTTGGTACAGGATGGTTAAGGAAATATTGTGTAATATTAAAGGTACAAATCCACACACAGAATGCCTGGAAATAAAATTGTTAAAAATGGTTACTTTTAGAGGCTTAAATTGTGTGATGAAACGAAATTAATCTTAACATATCATGTTTTCATTCTATATAAATTAATATCGTTCTTTAAGTTGTGAAACTGAAATAGCGGCACGAGTCCTAATTCAAATTCACAACTTAAAAAAGTATGTTAAGTTATACTTAATGAAATCATATGCTAAGATTTATTTCGTTTCATTATATCTAGGCCCACAGTTTTAGCCTCTACACGTACACAATTTAAACAATTTTATTTTCAGTCATTTTGCTGCGAATATGCACCTTTAATGAATGGTAATCAGCTAAAATTACAGAGACGGTCTTAATAGCGGACAATTAGAGAAAGAATAAGGAAATGTGTATCTATTTGCAGAGGTACACAATATATGGTTTTATTCGGTGCGAATTAACTAAAAATCGCGCTCTTGATTTATATTTACAAATAGCATGTGAAGGCTAAAACTGAAATTTTAATCGACACCACCATTGGCGTTTTATAAAAAGAATATATAATCACAAAATATTTTTGTAATTTATCTCAGATACAATCTTGTTTATCTGCTTGCTCACGAATTAATTGTGCCAGAGTACATTAATGCATCAGTATTGGAGGCGTTATTGACATAGTGTGTGCAGTCTAATAACTGTAAGCTGATGCCATCGTACAGGGAAGTAAGCTTAGCGAGGCGTGCATTTGAAAATCAACATCGGTTATCTTGCCATGCTGAAAATTGAGATTGCAATAATGACTGTGTTGATGAAGCACTACCACATTGAGGAGGGATTGTGTCCAAGGACGATTTGTACTGGCTTAAACACATCCATTTTTGCTGGTCCTGCTATAATGCAATAAGACATATACTGAGATATATTTTCCAATTACGCAGCATTGAGTGGCTACACGCACACAGGCGTCCACGGTGTAATGGTGGCAAAGTGCGGGGCAGTCTTCGGGCATATGGACATGACGATAACCTAGTTCGACATCGCTTTTATGATTTGCATAATTATTCTAGCAGAGTGACGATTGCCTTGAATGCTCTCTACTGCTCTCGAGTATCGGGAGTCATGATTCCACCATTGGAATTATGGATTCCCGTAGCCTGCATACGAATCACGTAGCATCCCATTATATCAGACACACGGTATGAACGATAATCTGTCAGACGCCTTTCCTGACAGACTCTCGTGGTTCGAGAGGGTTACCTGTTGCATACACTGGTAACTGTAATTAGATTGCATAAGCACCCCGTTGACAAGGATATTTGATTATTAGATACTGCATAGCTATCAGTCACGTGTACTTCCTAACATGACAGTGATTTGTAGATGGTGGCCATTGGAGAAACAATGTCGTGTGAATACTCCATGTCCATACACACCCATGCAAGGTCCATGTTCAACAACGATCTATTAGAATGAGTGAAACTCAATTACTTTGGCAAAAGTAGTTGCTTTAACCTTTCATGTGCCAACGTAATCCTATGAATGTCAAGCTGTCCAAAAAAGAACATTTACAGTGGGTCTTGAAGAATGCATATTCTTAGG
Organism: Chaetoderma sp. LZ-2023a; assembly: GCA_034401795.1. Lineage (NCBI taxonomy): Eukaryota > Metazoa > Mollusca > Caudofoveata > Chaetodermatida > Chaetodermatidae > Chaetoderma > Chaetoderma sp. LZ-2023a. The sequence continues at coordinate 75,874,792 of CM067366.1, read as the reverse complement.
CTAAGAGAAGACTATTTTTGAAAATATACAACTGGAATGACTGGCTCAGTAACAGAGCCAGTCTTTCCAGTATTAAAATTTCAAAAATAGTTTGCTCTTGGCCTACAAATGGACACTTACTAAGCGAACATTTGTGTGTCCTTTACCATTAACCTTTAAATCGTCAATCCGGTCAAAAGCACAGATTAAAAATTTGTTCCTAACTTCCAGTGGTAAATTTGCAATAACAGTATTCTCTTGGCCAGCAACTGGTCATTCACTGGCCTAAAATTTCAATTTTCTTGAGACATTTTGTCAAATTGAAGGGTTAGATGATAAAACTAGCTTTGAGGCGTTGTTGACACAAGAGGGGTTAAGGGCAAATCCCATAGTAATTATGCGACTCTTTTGCTCGAGGTAACCCATCATCTTCTATAAAATTTACCCACATACCTTCATGTCAATCAACAAAATGTGCCCAGGCATATAGAGTGGTTGATTATTATTGGGTCGAGATCACCGAAGATGAAAGTAAGTGATCCGGCCTCTGGATTACATGGAAGGGAATGAAAGTTGTCCATGCTTGACTGTTTATATTTGAGAGTAAACGTGCCAGAAATAACTAAGTACCTCCTAAATTACAGCACACTGACGATGGCTAATGGATTCCAGGATCCGCTGAACCAGATGCTGAATCAATATTCCAAAGACAGTAAGTACATTGCGGTGACATCGGGAATCATTGCTGGAAGCATATGCATCTTTTTTCTCAATGCCATCCAACGATCTATTATAGTTCCATGTTTGTAGCTGTAACTAGATTTACTGCAGCACTCAATTCATCTGTGTTGACTTCGCCTCGACACCCTCCACCCAATAATTTAATATGGAGCGAATGGAGTGAATTTACTCGTGTCTTACCAACATAATGTGAGTGAATGTCATTACAGCTATGGGCAATGATGACTTCTAGTTAAGTTAAAGTTTTCTTTCAGTTTCTATAATATTCGTCGACCATTCATTTTCTACAGCATAAATTAAATAAGTAAATAGTCTTATAGCTACCCACCTATCATAGCCTGTATGGTAGTTCACATCTGTATGTTTGAAATAGTTCCCGAACACACGTCAACCACCCACTCAAACACCCCCAATGCCACCCTGCCCACTTTCGACCGCGTACCCTCTCTCTACATCTCTCTCTCTCTCTCTCTCTCTCTCTCTCTCTCTCTCTCTCTCTCGCACCATCTACACCTATCTCTCTATCGATTGGTGTGAGCTACGTGTCCTTATGCGAACTAGCATGTTAGTTCACGCCACGTGACATGTTCACCTCTCTTCTTGCCGCATAAAGCTGACAATAATGGACTTAATAATGCAAATCCGGACTTATGTAAGTGTGGTCTCTAATTCACGTTTCCAGAGTATCCATCCATCAGCTGACGTCATATAACGTCATAATCCGCTAACTGGCATTTGGATGACGTCATAATCATTACGTCATAAATGATTCTATTTGGCCCGTCATTAGCTCTTAATAAACCGACACGTTTACGAATTGTATGTCGCTACCATTTAATAAACATCCTGTTAAATATTTTGAAAGTAATTTGATTGGGCACTGCTGAAGCCTTAGACAGCAACAACGGTCAGTCAAATTAGTTCCAAAATACCCAATCGCTTACCTGCATAGTTCTCTGGAAATTGATAGTCAGAGAGTTCAGAGATCGATCAATCCCAACACGGGCGCGATGTGGGTGGAGCTTAGATTCAGATGGGCGGCGCATAGCTATAAGTGAAAAGGTCCATTGCATTACAAATAGACATACTATAAATAACAGTCAAATACAACTGAATTGTGAGATCATAGCACACTCTACAAATTCATATTTATTCAATTGTATGAGGGAAAATCGACTCTTAGTGTTTAGGAATGATGAAGCATACCATGGCACTTCGCAAACACTGCGAGTGTTCGGATATATGAATATTTCATGTATCTCACTTCATAATATAATCAATCACGTAATCAAATATCGCCAAAGTCATGTCGCAGATAAATATTTGGTAAGCGCTAAGAGATGTATCTTAGAAGTAAGTGTCAAAGCAACTTACTAGTTTTAACGAGTCTGAGGGAATAGAATGGCATATTGGCCGCCTCTGTTTGCGCTGTTCCATAAGTAACTCAAAATGTGCCAATTTTATAAGATAGAAAAATATAAATCCTTCTTTAAGTGTGATAATCTATAATAAAAGAAATACCCCATGGTTGCTATGAGATACAAGCGATTGCGAGATGGAATACATATTAGCAGTTCTGTAATTGATGTTTTAGAGCTATCAAAGCCTTATCCATGAATGTAACATGGACTAAATTACTGGAGATACGAAAGTTAACCTACTTGACTTTTTTCCTTTTGAAATTATGATTGCTGATTAAGATGACTCGATGAGAGAATGCTTATGGCAAAGGATTTTATGTTAGATGTGACTTTTTCACACACTACTCTGAAGAATCTAGCAACCATAATATTCTCAGGAAGTCATTTACTGCGCTAAATATATGTTTCGGGCCAGTGATAACGGCTCCTTAACACAGGTCGTCTTATGAACACCGTCTTAATAACATGTGGCTGGTAAAGAAGGTTGTAGCTGCATTTCTATATTGCATGCATTAATTCCTATCTCAGATCTGGAGTGAGTGGACACTGGCCGGAAATCTAAAGTAGCCTGATGATCCATTAACATACACAGGGAGAGGATATGAAAATGTCACCGACAGATTAATAAGTCAGATATTGATACATTATATCTTGAAATCTACTTCAAATCATTACTTAGCTGGTCAATATATCACTTCAGAACGTAATTATTATTTTCTGGAAAATGCATGCATCTTAAAGTGTTAAGAATCCACTTTAAAAAATCCAAACATTGCACATATTATCATATACGTTCTTTGGTCCAGATGCAATAAGCTACAACATGCATTCCCTAAAAGCAGTGTTAAATGAGCTGAAGCCAAAGCATTATTCCAGGTGATCCACCCACATGAGAAAATTAGCTACTTTGATTTGAAACGTCGTGACTTGAGCATTTTAAACTTCACTTATTATCAATTATCAATTCACAACTTTGAATTACCAGATATATTTTTTTTTCGAGATTGGCGGATTGACGAAATGGTTTTGGGAGAAGCTACGAACATAAGAATTCAAAGATTAATAAATAGGTAAATTAGAAAGCTACATGGATTGTAAAATACCTTGGAATCCACGTTACATTAAATAACTGGGTTTTTTTTATCTAGTATGGGACATGTTAGTCAATCCACCTTATGAATTTTGGGTACGCTTAGCTGTTTGGTTTCCACTTGGCTGGGATAAAGGGTCAGTTTATTAGTGCGGTTTGCAGGGGTAAGAGATCTCTCCGCTACCAATCATACCCGCCCACTATACATTGGATGAATGTGGACATTGATCTTGATAGCGAGCAATTGCCATCGACAATAATATGCATAATTCCAGTGCAATATCAAGACGTCTTTGACCTTTGTGTTGATGTATTTACTATTGTCTCAATCACGGAGTGACTATGTGAACACTTTTCAGAATACCCACACTTTTATATATTGTACTGAGTAATAATGACATCGATGTTCGTGGAGAGGCGCCGGCCCATGCCACTGAGTGAGTGCATACATACGCTCATTGTACCTCTTCATATATCGAAATGCGAAATGAAATTTTACTTCACTTACTGATCAGCTACAGTGATGTAATGTGATGTGCAAGTCATGAGCAAAGAAAAGCCCAAAATTGGTATGGGAGTAATTGGATTCAATCCTTGTTAATTAATTCTGGATTCATTTGCGCAGAATGGCAGTAAATTGAAATAACAATCGTTGATAATTTGAGAAAACACTAGATGATTGGCATTCTTCCTTCATGGATAAAGTATTTATTTTCACCACTACTGCTTCGGTTGTTGCTCCTGCTGTTCTTGCTAGTGTTAGTCCTGCTAGATTGGTTGCTATCATTGTTGCTGTCGACATTGGTGTTGTTGCTGTTGCCGTGGTCAGTGTAGTCATCGTCGTTCTCATCGTCGTCATCATCGTCGTCGTTGTTGTTGTTGCTGTTGTTGTTGTTGTTGTTGTTGTTGTTGTTGTTGTTGTTGCTGTTGTTGTTGTTGTTGTTGTTGTTGTGTTATTGTTGTTAATATCTCGTTATCCACGTCGTCGTTGTTGGCATCATAGTCATCGTCATAATCATAATTAGTGTCGTCCTCATCGTGGTTATTCAGTCGGCCGGTTACTAGGTCTGTTGCTGGTTTAGTATGTCAGTCAGTCAGTCAGTCAGTCAGTCAGTCAGTCAGTCAGTCAGTCAGTCAGTCAGTCAGTCAGTCAGTCAGTCAGTCAGTCAGTCAGTCAGCCAGTCAGTCAGTCAGTCAGTCAGTCAGTCAGTCAGTCAGTCAGTCAGTAAGTCAGTAAGTCAGTCAGTCAGTCAGTCAGTCAGTCAGCCAGCCAACAATCCAGCCAACCAGCCAGCCAGCCAGCCAGTCAGCTAGTCAGCCAGCCAGCCAGCCAGCCAGCCAGCCAAGCAGTGAGCCAGCCAGCCAGCCAATAGATTGGATGAATCGGTTTTAGATCTTGCTAAAAACTAAGATTGCAGACGTTAATCAACTACTGCTCTTTCTAATGAGCACCATGAGCCGTTTGGTGTCTTCTTGATTCACGGATGCCATGTATCATGTTGCCACTATTGCCAGTATCGTTATTATTGGTTAATATGCATAGCAAAATATATTTGTTCTGACGTGTGAAACTGTCTCGTCGAGATCATGGCATTGTTAAACGCCACCACATTGCTGTGAATTGATTGCACAACTCTGCATACTAATTATCATGCATATATCAGGCACAATCGTCAGCAGCATCTTAATAAGTCACTTGCATTTGAGGCAGGATAATAGTGGCTTTCTAAGATACAATAGTAATCATTTAGAATAAGCAACTGCCTGTCTTAAGTGGCCACATTTGCAGTTATTCTTCATTATGACCAGGTGTATCTGGTGTTGAATATGGCAAGGGGGTGGTGATTTATTGAAGATTACCAATAATTTTTATTTGCTTGACATTGCGGTGATATGCATCAGCAAATTAGATGGCGTTGTTGTGAACTTAAATTGGCTTTATTTATTTATTTATTGAATTCAACATGGTCATTACTATCTCTGATCTAGTATGGCTACTTCTAAGTTTGTCTTACCCTTACACTGGGAGGTAAAATTGAATTAAACATAATTGATGATTTTGACAATTGGCATTGTACTATGGGATAAAGGAGCGTGGCCCGTAGTCCGATTTTAGTTGTGACCGCTAATATTTGTCGCTATCTAAATTCATGTCAGGTACAATGTGCCAGCTATGTATTATCAGGACTGAATTCAATTATTTATGTAAGAGTCAATAAAGGACAATTGCTACTGATAAAACTAAGGAAGGGTACCAGACCACACACTTAATCATCCGTCTTTATCTAAATTTGCCAACACGCCTCAGTTGTTGGGAATGAAGACGCCACCGTGGAATTTAAAAGGATGGATGAATCTATAGTGCGCGTGCGGTCGATATGACGAGCAAACTCGCGTATGCATGTGGTGTCAGCTACTGACTTATTTGGCAATGTACGGTGTGTGTCGGATGAGAGCGTGGTTAGCTTTGGAATTATTGTAGTGGCTAAGTAAGCCTTAAATCGTAGCACACAGGTCGCGTAATGTGCTCTCCCGGTGCCGAGGCAGAAACCATAATCAAATGGGGAGAAATGCATTATGTTAATAGCAGAGAGCAATTGAGGAACGTAAACATGTTTTCCCTAGAAACTCACAAATCGCATTGCAGTTCCTCAATTGGCTCCACTATGTAACCGAATTTATTGCTTTTACTAAATCTTCGTACACTATTCTGCGTTAGCCAAAGGCATTATGCACTTACAGTTTTGTTACTGGGCAATGTGTGCAGTCGTTCACAAAGTGCTGAAAACAAAGAGATTTATGCAAACTCATCCTTATGGATTACTCAATCCTATCAGCCTGAATCTGTAACTAGGTACATATCTGTGAAAACCAACCCACGTCGTTATTGCACTGAACAGCGTGCGCCTAAGTGCATCAGTGCCTCTGCTGTTTCGAGACAAATTAAATATTAAGAGTTTAAATAAATCAGCGTAAAATATAGCAAAATGTTATCTTAACATGAATATGGAACGAAATCTTTTCATTCATTAGTTACGTATTCATAATATGGAACATGGACAGAAATTATACACACAAGAAATTATACAGCTAAATTACCGGAGTAAATAATATGACAGAATAATATGGGATTTACAGAATATAAATGTTGTGTGAGAACAATACATTTTGAACATAGTGGCTATACAGAAAGGATTAGCAAATGAGTAAATAAATAATGTGGTTTGAAACGATGAGCTCATAATAAGTCACCCTTTACAGAGTATGCATCTATCATCTGACGCCATATTCAACTACGTGATGGGTAGAATGACATCACAATAAATTAAGTACTTATGACGTCATAACTGACGTAGATAAGTACGTCACAAACGCGTAGTTGAGGACGGACTATGCGTTATTGTACGAATTGTATGTCTTTACTATTTACTAAATATCCTGTAGGCAGAAACAGCACCCAGTCAAATTAGTTGCAACAACTTAACTGTATAGTTTTCAGGAAATTGATAGTCAGGGCACTAGGGGGCCGATCAATCCCAACACGGCTGTGTGTGGGTGGGGCTTAGCTAGTGATGGGCGGAGCATGACTAAAACTGGAAGGTACATAGGGGATGACACCAGCGAGTGTACGAGGAGTGCCGGAAGATTGGACAGTTATTAGGTAACAATGGTAGATTGAGTATGTGAGCAGAAATATGAACAGGGTGATATGAGCTATGCCAATACTTGAATATATGTACAGATTAAAATAAATACATGGATCGATTTAATCTAAATTAATTTCATTTCCAATTGATTTGTCTTAAGCCGTGTATATATAGGTGTCTTGCTTAGACAATCGGTGGTTCTCCAGGCTTCTCATACCTAAGCGCACGAAGTCATACAGGTTTAATATTACTTGAAATCTATACATTGTTATGCCTCAATTAAATTAAAATTCACGATTATAACGACGATAAACTGGAAAACAACGGAAGTCATGGACAATTTACGAGGGTATGTAAGCAGCAAAATCTTCCAGTCAAATTAATGTCAAAAATGTCACAAGATTCTTCTCCTTGACTCTATTAACAACATGAGTTTGTGTTCCAACGTACGTCACTCGCGCCCACCAAAACGTCTAATAGCAGTGTGCCATACGATATTGGTATATATCACGATTTTAGTCATCATCGCACAACCCGAGATATCTCAGCTGAAATGTTAATCCAAACTACAGCAATCACTCCTAAATGTACGCACAGCTTTTTAAACCGAAATTTGTCGCTGAAGTGTATGCCATTCCATTTTCACAATCTCTCTAGATCGACCATCCAACACATTTGATTGTAGGTAGAGACAAATGTTAGTCTGTCAAAGATAATATCGTATATATTGCTAACCCTATTTCATGCAAGGCGTGGGCGAAGGATCGTCATGCCACAACTTGAAATGTTATCGCTGAATAATCGGGCTTCTTATCACCAAATTGCTGAATGTTCAGTGGCTGCCTTGCCTCTCTCTCTCTCTCTCTCTCTCTCTCTCTCTCTCTCTCTCTCTCTCTCTCTGCGCATACGCACACGCGCGCGCACTTAGTCACAGACGCGCACACATGTATTTGAGAAGACAGGAGACGTGCAATTGCAGCTTAATCAGCTAGAAGCTACGTACGAATGTAAATATTCTCGGGACGAATTTAGAGCATTCTTAAGTATGTACTGGGACGTTTAACCACATGAGAACTTGAAAATTGCTCTTATCAGCGCGTAATAATGGGATCTTCAATAACAATGTGCATGCCTATTTATCAGGAATCGCGCATTAGCAGGTTAATCAGTTACAAGCTGCTAACGCTGGTAAATATTCTCCAGGCTAATTAGAACAATCTGAAGTAAGGAACATTACTTTTAATTATTCACCTTGAACACGTGAAGGCGAATGAGTCGACATGGCGAGGATAAAATCACATGTCGTAAATGGTTTTGATATCGATCCCCAAATGTCGCCAATGTCCTAGGCTTTAACCCATCTTTTGTCACTAGCACCTCAAACCGCTGAAAATGCCATTCATATGAATTAACCCTTTAATGGTCAATTTTGCAAGACATGCCAGGAGAAAACTATTTTTTGAAAGTTTACCATTTGAAATTTACAATTATAGTTTTCTGTTGTCCTGAAAATGGGCATTCCTCAAGGCTAGTGCTTGACGGTTAATTGACTACTGATCAAGAAACGTAAGTCTTCGCTTAGTCAGTCTTCATTATCAGGCCAAGACAGGATTATTTTAGAAAATTTATCACAGAATGATTGAATCTGTTACCGAGCCAGTCATTCCAGTAGTAAATATTCAGGAATAGTTTCCTCAATTCCTGCAAATGAGCATTGCGCAAGACCACTGCAGATACCCTTTTGGCCGGACAGACCTTTAAAGGGGTACGTTAACACAGGAAGTCTTAACGCGTTCTTGTATAATATTAACAAATTGTGCCTAGGTTGTCTCGGTAATTATTCTTAACATCACGTAGTTCACCTTTCCAGCGTATCCATCCATCATCAGACCTCGTATGACGTCATAATCAGCTCAGCGCGTGTATGATGACATCATAATCATTACATCACAAAGGGCTCCATATAGACCGTCATCAAATCTCAAATGGTCCGGCACGTTGTATGAATTGTATGTCTTTGTAATTCTTTGCTATTTAATAAACATGCTGTTGAATATTCTGAGACTAATTTGACTGGGTGCTGTTTGGTGCCTTAGGCAGCAACAGCACCCTGTCAAATTAGTTTCAAAATATTAAACAGCTTACCTGTGTATTGTTTTGGAAATTGATAGTCAGAGTGTTCAGTGATCGATCGATCCCAACACGAGCGAGGTGTGGGTCGGGCTTAGCTAGAGATGGGCGGGGCATAGCTAAAACCGAAAAGGTCCATTATGAGAACTTCAGTAATAATATATATGCCTATTTACCCGGTTAGATGATAGATTTAATGTCGGTGCCAATAAACTCGTTTCATTTATAGATGTATGGGTGCAATTGATTCTTGGAGCCTCAATGTCTTGATCTCATAAACTATTAGCGATACGCCGACGCAAACGCAATATTGAATCCTGGATGATGGAGCAGCATGTATCTGTTTCTTCTCCACTTATCGTAGTCTTGTTGGTGTTTTTGTTCTCGTTCTTGTTCTTGTCCTTGTTCTTCTTCTTCTTCTTGTTCTTCTTGTTCTTCTTCTTCTTCTTCTTTGTCATCCTCATCTTCTTCTTTTTCTTCTTCTTCTTCTTCTTCTTCTTCCTCTTCTTCATGCCCACATTTCCATTTTAGTTATCATTCTGTTTCTTGTTCTTCTTTTACTTCTTCTTGTTTTTCATTACCTTCCTCTTCTCTGCCGGATAATATGGATGAAAATGTTGCTTGTTCAGCGTATGCCGACGATATAACTATTTTTTATACTTGTAATAATGACTGCGTTGATTTGCAAGAATGGCCAAATATTTTTGAAACAGCGTCCACTGCAATGATTAATCATTATAAAACAGAAGGCCTTTGGACTGGCTTATGGAAAACCCATATTGATGAGCCACTATGGTTAACATCTAATTATAATGGTTTGATGATTCTTGGTGTTTATATAGGCAATTCTGTAGAATACAGTAATCAAGATTGGACCAATGTTGAAAATGAAATCAGTAACCAAGTTGTTACCTGGGTACGAGTGTCAAAAGTATTATCCTTCAGAGGTCGCAGTAGTATAACTAATACGCGTGTTGCTTCAAGGAGTTGGCACAGGTTAGCTGATATTGATCCACCTGGCCATATTATTAATGCTATTTACACACATGTTGCATGGTCTGGAAAACACCGGCTTCCAAAAAAATTGTTGTATTTAACATTAGAAAAAGGTGGACAGGGACTTGTACATATCGTTTATCGAATACACGCCTTCCATATACAATATGTCCAATCTTTTCTTAATTACTTTGCCTATCACCTGTGTTTCAAATTTAATAGCTTGTTTCTTAAACAGATACATAATTTAAATTATGATCATCGGATCTTTTCAATTAAAGTGGATACACCTATTGTTGATAATGTACCCAGTTTATATAAAAGTGTGCATAGACTTTTTACAAGCACCTTTGTTTACGAATGCTCCAACATGGCACACGTTCTTTCTTATGGACTTTATAAGTGCTAAAGTTGCAACGGTAGATGCTATTTTACAAAACCATCAAATGATCTCTCCTGAGGATCTTCTTATATTTGGTGATAGGTCTCGAAGATTACTGTGTATGTATGATTACTGTATTCTGTGGCTGCAGTAGTAGACACATCCTACAGCTGCAATCAGTCCTTCTTCGCTTTTGCCCAAAGTGTCTTGTCCTCAGCCGAAATCGTTAGCTTTCTCAGGTCCATTTTTTACTTGAGTGCACTGAGTTCTGCTTTCTTGAGGTCACCTCGCAGCACGGTTAGCAGATTTATGCAATGACGTCCTCTCCTGTCTGGAGATTACTAAGTGCTCATTTAAGCATTATCTGGAATACTTTGCCAGCTGAATGGCTTTGTTTATTATGTCGACCTATTCGTGGTCCCAAGTCAGTGTATAGATATGAAATATCTTGCAATCTTGTTTTTGCTGTATGTGTATCGACACTCTGCAAAAGAAATGTATACAAACTGTCCTTATTGAAATGTTATTGGAACGTTCTGCATAAGCATGTGTGTAACATATGGGCAGATATTTTAGCTCTTGAAATCACGTCGACAGATTCCTGTCTGTGTTCTTTTATAAATACCCTTGTACATATTATGAAGGCAACTTGTTATGGAAAGTGTTTTACGGAGCCATAAATGTAGCTGTCTTTCTTTTTAAAGCTGGCTATTGCGTTAATGATGTATATGCATACTGCAGTAAAAGGGAGGATTCGACGCACTTTTGTATAACATGCTCACGTCTACAACCTTTACATTTAGCCCTTAGAAGATCTGTTTTATACTTGATAGATGTTGCTAATGCCGGAATGCTGACATATATAACTCGCTAAAGCCAAATGGATACTAAACGGACACCCTTCGCGAATGCATTTCTCGATTAAGGTCCGTATTAATATTGAAAATAAATGTATTCTTCGTCCCCTTTTTCTTCTTCTGTGTCTTCTTCGTCTTCGTCTTATTCTAGTCCGTGGTCCATCCTTGATAAGAATACCAGGTGTGCTAAAAACGAAGGCTGACTGAAACACTTCAACATAGGTTCCTAATAGTTGGACCCAAGGAGAATCAAGACAATACCACACTATAGTGATAATAAAATAGCATGGTCTATCGATGCATCGTATGTTGGATCTAAGGGTCGGTGTGGCCAACAGCATGGATCTTGATATCAGATAAATGAGTGACAGATCAGATCCCGCCATAGTGTCAATGAAAATGCAGGGACACACCGTTGACTATTTAGAACTTACTGCGAGCTATTCCTATATCACAGCTTTCACAAATCCATCTAGTTAGATATCTACAAGCATATGATCTATCAAATGGCACACATCTTGGTAGCCCTTTTGTTACATCTACAAACTGTCCTTATAGCGAGTAATACTAATGTTATACACGTAGAGGTGAGCATGGCCATTCTACCTACTATTTAAAGCCGCATCCTGTAGCGCAATGGCCATCGTTGATCTTGCTTAACAGCGAGACGACAGCGTCACATCATTCAATTCGTTCTCTCAATGAATCCACGATTAACAAAATGCTACTACTATTACTAGTTAATTATTGATGCGTGTCATTGCCAGTCCAGTTTTGTATTTTGTTGCTCTTACCCAGATTGTATTGTGCTATCCAATGAGTATCAGTTTCTATGTGTCAGTGTAGTTTTACAGTCCTTATGTTGTTACCCTCATTATTATTGTTGTTGTTTGAATCATGGAAGTGGGATGTACGTAGATGCCATTTTTCATCGACAAGCTATGTATTATCACAATAGAACTGCACGGTATGCTTAAACTACATCTTCTGGGCTGACATACCATCTTATATTTCTGGTGTGCGATGATAAATTTCGTCGCTTGCCTAGTGAATAACATTACATAGGTGGTAATATTGAATGATATACACGTTATTTAAGCAAATTAAATGCCAACGTTAGGTCGAGTGGCATCGTAAAATCGCAATAATATATATTATTCATCTGTACTCAATGTGGTCTTGTAAGACTAAGGGCTGCTGAAGTAATCGTTTTATGGCGAAGATAGTAAAAGCGGCCTCTACAGTTGTCTTGAGGAATGTCCATCCGTAGGCCAAGAGAAGACTATTTCTGAAAATGTACAACTGGAATAAATGGCTCGCTATGCGAGCCCGTCATCGCAGTGGTAAATTTCTAACACCAATCCTCTCTTGGCCTGAAAATGGGCATTCAATGTGCACATATTTTCATATTCTTGACAATATTCAGCCCTTAATGGATTAACTTACTTCTTACCCCCATCGTAGGCCATTAATATTTGAGTAACCTGTCACGTGTGATGAGTAAATCTGGGGACCTTTAACTCGTATCGCGAAGGAAATTAATAATTTACTGTTTCATGGATTGGGTTAACGGTTGTGGAATGTATGTTAAAATATGGCATAACCAATTGTCTCAGATCCAATTATATTAGGCACAATATTAACAGGAATTAGGGCTACGATGGGGAGATGCGTGGGAACAAAATTTCTACATAACTATTGTGTTTATTTGTACGGGTAAAGGCAAGGGTTGATTCGAGTGATGTATCTGTTTCGGAGCCCCGTCATTCCTTTAAATAATTAATAGATCAGATTTGTCAATGCGGAAACTCAGTCACTGCCATATATATTTTCTTAGCTATTCTTCCACAACGACTGGTGGCTTTATATACATTCCTAAATGTTAGTTTGGCCATGATGGCATCTAGACAATTTACTTTGCTGTTAGGTTCATAAGTCAGACTATCGTATCTAGCTACTTATTGGAGACCATAGTAATATAGTGATTCTTTCCATTCTTGTTGTTACCCGTGGTGTTATCCATGGTGGTGAAATTGCCTTCGGTATTTATGTTGCACCAATGGTAATGGAATCTTGCTTAATTACTTACTCTGCATCAACGGAATTGGTTATCAAATAATTGACATGCATTCAACAACCTTCAATACGATCCAAGCAACAGTAACATGTTGCTGCCTGTCATACTAAAGGTCTAAGTTAAAATCACCTGAATTACTCGTCAAACAATATTCTTTTTTTGTCCTGAACGTGAGCATTCGGAACAAACTGACCACCCGAAGCAACATCTGAAAAAGCATATGACTGGCAAAGAATGATGCACATGTATTTATTAATCTAGTGCATAAATGGAACTTTCCAGCTTTAGTTATGTCCCACAATCTCTAGCTAAGCTCCACCCACAATTCGCCGTGTTGGGATTGATCGATCCTCGAATGCTAACTATCAATTTCCTGAAAACTATACTGGTAAGCTGTTGAATATTGTGTAACTAATTTGACTGGGTAATGTTGCTGCCTATAATGAAAGGATGAAGGACCGTGAGACCGGCGTTTGCATGAGCACACTCTTATGAAATAGCCTTCATGAGACTTTTAACTCCTGCACTTATTTACCATATTTCATGTTTTGGATTAAGTGGTCCACAATCGTCAATGACCGCTATGCACACGTTTGCCAACTTGATGTGCGTGTCCGGCAGGAGAACACCGTATATCTCGACAAGAGTATAAATAGATCGAGCACAATGGGGCCCAGCTAGCAGCATTGGGATTTAGGGAAATTGTCACGTTTTTCTCAGTGTCACATTGTCATAATTATTGGTGTGATCTGTGGATGTATCTGGATGATATACGAAGGCCCAGCAAACAGTGAAGAAACCATAGACACGTACCTGTCTATAACGGGCACATGTCTTTGAAACCAGAAGATGGCGGGTCTATCGTAACAGTTAATGGATACTATTTGTCAAGAATATCAAATATTTGCTAATTGGATGTCCATTTGAAGGCCAAGATGATATCATTTTACAGACCATTAGCAAAGCTTGTTTTGGCTTTCCTCGCAACGAATGGGGCAAATGTTAAGAATGGTCAGGTCCATATAATCTCCATTATGGTCACGTGCCTGCAGTGTCCATTATTGGCAAGTGCCTCTACTGCCCATTATGGTCACGTGCCTGTAGTGTTCATTATTCTCACGTGCCTCTACTGCCCATTATGGCAATGTTGATCTATATATTGAATATTGCCCATTATTTGAAGGTGTTTGTTGACCAGACTGAGTTGCGATAAACGCTTCGGAAACCTTTTGCTATGAACTTGAATCGAGTTTAGCGATGATAGAGGAATTATTGACTGGTGACAGGTGAAGCTGAATCAAACAGAATTAATGATTTTCGACAATAGGCCTGTCCAGAGTAATGACGTCATATGACGGCTCAATCAGCTGAACGGTGTGTAGGATGACATCATAATCATTACGTCATAAATGATTTTATATGGCCCGTCTTTAACTGGTAATAGTTCGACATGTTGTACAAATTGTGTCTCTACTATTTAACGAGCATGCTGTTGAATACTAATTTGACTGGGCGCTATTTGCCGCCATATGCAGCAACAGCGCCCGTTAAATTACTTTCTCAATGTTCAACAGCTTACCTGTATAATCTTTTTGGAAATTGATCGTCATGGAGCTCAGAGATCGATCGATCCCAACACGATCGAGGTATGGGCGGATCGTATTCAGAGATGGGCGAGGCATAGCTAAAAATGGAAAGGTCCGTTGCTGTGCACACTTTGACAAACGAGCGCTAGCAATACTACGATTTTAGGCGTGACCACTAATATTGGTTCTATCTAAATTCATGTCAAATTCCCGTTTGCCAACAATGCGTTATCAGGATTGAACTCAATTATTTAGATACACGTAGATAAATGGAAATTGTCGCTGATAAGGTTAAGCAATTATGCGTCTCTCAGGGCTCTAGGTAATCAGCAGTCATTATCAAAATTCGCCGCACGCCTCAATTGCTAGGAATGAAGATGTCATAGTGCATTTGAAAGGATGGATCAAATCCAGTGCACGTGCATTCGATAGTGCATGCACACTCGTGTATACATGTGGTGTTAGTTATGACTTAATTGGAAATGGATGTTGGGTGTTGGAAGGGAGGGTAGGTTATCATCATGTGTTACAGCAATCATATATAGTAGCACATAGTTCTTGCAATAGACTCTTCTGGTGCAGATGCAGAATCAAATGGAGAGAAATCTATTACATTATCATCCGAAGGAAATAGACCTTTCCACTCTATCCATCCGTCATATGATGTCATAATGAACTACAGGCCGTAGAATCACATAATAAATCATGACGTCATTGTCACGCCATGGATGGCGTATATAAGCGCACCATGAACGCATAATTGAAGACGCGTTGCTGTATGAACTGTATGTCTTTACTATTTAATAAAGATTATATTGGATATTTTGAAACTAATTTGACTGGGCGATGTTGCTACCATAGGCAGCAACAGCATGCAGTCAAATTAGTTTCAAAATATTTAACCGCTTAACTGGATAGGTTTCAGGAACTTGATAGTCAGAGCATTCGGGGATCGATCAATCCCAACACGTCGAAGTGTGGGTAGAGCTTAGCGTGTGATGGGCAGGGCATAGCTAAAACTGGAACGTTCTATTGTGGAATGTAAACACGTTTTGCCTTCTAGCCAACATTTTATAAATCTCATTGAATTGTCTCAAATGGCTTCACTCTACTGTTATTTGTAACCGGATTTATTGCTGGTACTAACTCTAACGACCGTATTCTCCTTTAGCCACCGCCATCCCGGATGATGCATGGTAAATTGTGGGGCAATTTGAGGAGTCTTTCACAAAGTGCTGAAAGCAAATACAGTTATGCAAAGTTATCCTTCTGGGTCATTTTATCGTGGATAGGTAACTAGGTACATATCTGGTTATAACCAAACTAAGTCTTAGATCCACTGAGCAGCGTATGCCATAATTCGATGCTGATTTAGACTAGTTTTAAAGCAAATTTTGTATTAGGAGTTTAAATAAATAAGTGG
Organism: Chaetoderma sp. LZ-2023a; assembly: GCA_034401795.1. Classification (NCBI taxonomy): domain Eukaryota; kingdom Metazoa; phylum Mollusca; class Caudofoveata; order Chaetodermatida; family Chaetodermatidae; genus Chaetoderma; species Chaetoderma sp. LZ-2023a. The sequence goes on along the minus strand of CM067366.1, from coordinate 75,858,463 downwards.
GAAATATAGAAAATGTGATAGAATTACTGTGGAAGTGAATTATAGAATATGTACATCGTTTATATACACAGCTCAAATACTGGAGTAAATCACATTAAACTGATCACTTTAATGATTTTAATTGTTGTTCTCGTTGTTGCTCGGGTCGATATCGTTGTAGCACTGATGCGATTTCAGACCAACTAGGCTGGAATTACACTAGAATTCGAGGCTTCCATACAACTATACATACATTTGATTGATCAAATCTGTTCACGATCTGCTTGAGTTTCCATAAATCATAATAAATATCCCAAGGATTATGAAAACGATGTCTACTAATAAATACCTGATGTGACAAATCTTAATCAAGCTTTCGTACAAAACGATAATAAGGTCGGTTTCAGATTTTCTGTTAGGAAGTCTAATTAGTCAATTTTGTTTTTGCCATCTTAGATTTTTCTCAACTGCATGGATAGCTTTTATTTTTTTAAATCTACATCCATGAACCTCCGATAAAATCGTAGGCAAAGTGGGTTCTTATGGTAGGTGTTGAACATTCTTGGTTGCAGTCAATTTGTATTCTCTGTTATATTATGGCAGTATTCAAAGATTGTTCTTGAATAGCTTGGTCAATTTCTTTTGGCAAATATTTAAGCCTGAACACTAGGATGTTGGCATCAGATCACTCAAAGTGCTAAAATTGCAGAGTTTGTTCAACTACAGTTGTTACAGGTGAGCACAATGGACGTCTTGCTGATGGACTGATTATTATATTGCCATCATTGCTAATATAGGTATTGTTATTGCTGGTTAGTATGTATAGAAATGTATACTTATTTTGTATTTTGCAACTGCTTAGTTATTTTGAAATTTGCAACTGCCACAGGACATGGGTTCACGGATCTATATTGTAGTGCATTGATTGCACGAATCTGCATATGAATTCTCAAACTTATACCAGACAAGCTCGAGGTCCTCAGCAGCATCTTAATAAGCGACTTTTGCTCTGTCTGCATCGATGGGAAGCAAAAATAGATTTCCCATGGACTAATACACAACATTGGTTGTTTTGTTATGGTAAACCATGAAAGCCAGCATAGAAAATTACTGCTTATTTCATTTCAGGAATCCTTTTGCTAGGAATGCATAAACAACCCCGGCCATAACAGTTCATTATTTTGGTACCAAAAGACGATAGTTACGTGAGTCTGGTGGTGGCTAGACCACCCTCTTAAACACTTCCTTCATTAACCCTTTGACTCCTTATCACATGGTTTGGATTTAGTGACCCGCATTCTTTAGTTGCTGTGGGTTGATAATCCAGTCAGTGTTTGTCAGACTGCACTTGATTTGCTTCCTCGCGAGGTAAAAACCGCATAACTCAACAAGAGGTGAATATATCGAGAACAATGAAGCAAGTTAGCCAATTAGGATTTATGGAAATTGACAAATGTAATCAATGTCATATAACGTTCTTTCCAATATTGGTCAGATTTATAGACGTTTTATGTTCCGAGGTGATCAGGAATTTACAGAAGAAAATGAGTTAAAAAAAAAATATATATATATATATATATATATATATATATAAATGTGTGTGTGTGTGTGTGTGTGTGTGTGTGTGTGGGTGGGTGGGTGGGTGGGTGGGTGGGTGGGTGGGTGTGTGTGTGTGTGTGTGTGTGTGTCAGTGCGTGCGTGCGTGTGTGCGTGCGTGCGTGCGCGTGTGTGTACCTATACCAAAATGGTGCGTGAGTTTGTGGCCAGACAATGGTGCTTATCTAAGACGGTCATTACAAGAGAACACCATCATGTAAAGGCAAACGGCATTTGCAATAGCAAATTAGTTGCATTAAGCAAGTACCTGACTTATCTGGCGCTCAATATGGCAATGGTAATCTTATATTGAATATTACACATCATTGTAAGGTGTTTCACATTGCGGTCAAAGCCTCAGCAAATTAAATGCTTCTCTGATCCAAGATTGGTTTTGGAGATGATTTGGCATTTATTGAATTCAACATAGTCATTATTACCTCCGATCTGATATGCCAATATGAGTTATGTTCACAACCGTCGTGTGAGGTATGTCTACTTCTGAGTTTGTCTGGCGCTTATACTGGAGAGGTGAAACTGTATCAAACATAATGTATGCTTTTCAAAATTGACTTTTGCACTAAAGTAGTACGATTTCAGTTGCGACCACTGATTGTTATCGTATGTCGTTCATGTCGAATGTGCCATATACGCATTAGCAGGATATGAATTCGATCGTGTAAGTAAGCGTCAATAATGGTAAATTAGTACTCATAAAGACACGGAATTGTACTAGACTCTGCACTCCAGTTAATCAGCTGTCTGTATCTAAATTCTTCAGCATGCGTCAGTTGTTAGGAATGAGGATATGACGTGCATACTCGTATCTGCATGTGCTGTTCGCTATACTTTATTTGGAATGTTATGGCAGGTGGCGGAAGAGAGCGTGTTTGGCGTTGGGAAGTATTGTAACGACACGAGCCAATTAAAGCCTAACTTGTAGCATAGTGTAGGTAATGAGTTCTCCTGGTGCTGGTGCAGAATCGATAATCAAATGGAGGGAAATGCATTACATTAGCAGTAGAGTGTAATTGTGGAACGTAAACACGTTTTGACTTCTCACCAACAGTTCACACATCTCAATTCAATTACTCAATTGCCTCCACTTTGTAACCGTTTGTATTGCTTTTACTGGATCTCAGTACACTATTCCGCTTTAACCAGGGTCGTCCGGGGCGATGTAGGGTCAATTTTATTATGGGACAATTTGTTCAACCTTTCACAAATTGTTGAAAACAACTACATTTATGCAAACTCATCCTTCTGGGTCACTTTGTCCTTTCATCCTGAATCGGTAACTGGATACATATATGTGAAAACCAAGTCATAAAGGCACTGAACAGTGAGCGCCTAAATTTCTATGATGCTTTAAAATGGTTTCGAAGCAAAATATGTATTAAGAGTGAAATCAGTGGGAAATATAACAAAATGTCTTATTATACACCTTTATATATTAGCCAATGAAATGGCTGAATTACTACAACGTGACCGTCCAATAAAAAGGGATATTGTACTCTGAAAAGTGTTATTGGACTCTAAAAAGTGATATTGTACTCTGTCTAAAAGTGTTCTTGGACTCTCGAGGCTTTTTGTAACGTCATAATAGTTTTACGTCACCGTGGTTTATGACGTCATTTGTATCGGAATTGTTGCATCACCCAAACAACACGTCATATTAGTATTACTAAATGCGGTATTACGTCATAAATGAACTCGTATCATCCGCACTGTACATTTGGTAAATAATAAATTCAACAGCATGTTGCTTTGAATTGCTTATAGGAGGTTTTTAGTGACGTCATCACGTCATTATTTTTAGAACGGGGAAGGCCGTCAAGCGGCCACTGACGTGATAGAGTAAACACTGATCTTGCTGGCTGTAAATCTTATCTTACACCGCATTAATCCTCTAAATAATAATTGTTTGGCGAAATATATTCAATTTCCACTTTATTTGTGTACGATATTGAGGGAAATGATTTATTCCCTTCTTTCATACCATGTTGGAACCAGTATTCGTGCATCAAATGGCTTGCTCATTCAGTCATTGTGTGTGTGAATGGCAACATGTGTGCTCTTCATATTCAAATAAGTGTTCTAACGATGGTAAGTATGATTGGTGATAAATCATACCTCTAGAAGATTGAGAGCCAATAACTGTGTACATGTTTGGTTGGGGTGTGGGTGTTGGGGGTCGGGGGGGGGGGGGGGGGGGGGGGGGGCGCTGATAGCAAATGGTTGTTAGTCTAAGTTGACTCATGTGAAAATATTTAGCAGTGTTGTCATTTGTTTAAGTCAGTTTAATTATCCCTAGCTCACAGAAGATATAGTATGATAACCAGCTGGGTGTGTTAAATATTTTGACATGCAGGAGCTGATTTAGAGGTACAGATGAGATGGGTTGGGGTTGGGATGAGTGGGTTGAAAAGGGGTTTTATCCTGCGTTTCTGGTGGTAGACAATTGGCTAGCTAATGGCAGCACCACTGATTGTAAGCGTAAGTCACAGTTACTATATGCATAAAAGTAAATAAGCTTAACTAACTTTGAATACATGTTGATCATGTTTAATTGTGTATTTAGTTACCTATTTCACCGGCAAATGAAAAAGTATATTCTTTACGATATAAAACTTATTCTGTTGAATATTCTGAAATTAATTTGACTGGAAGCCATTGCCAGCAACAACCTCCAGCCAAATTAATTTCAAAATATTCAATAGTTTTCCTGTATTGTAGCATTGAAAATGAGACATGGGGAATTCAGTGGTGAAAAGGTTAATGAATAGCTACATTGTCCTTCAAGGTTAAAAGTATATGGATGTCTAAAAGCGTATGGATGTCTAGGATTCATTACCTACATGTACCTGCAACAATGGATACAATTCACCCGTTTCCAAAAAATATTGCAATGTTTATATTTCTACATAAAAAGACTGGACTGATTGTAAAATTTATTGAATTTTCATAGTTGTATCACTTTCCTAGCTTTATTTTGCTATGCTTAGCAAAAACATAGTAAAAGAAATCCTAACCCTCACCATGAAAGATAATTCTCTACATTTACCTACCTCAATTGCTAGGGACATGTGATTGGGTTATTATTTTATTAGGCCTCAATACATTATACCAACTGCTATTGTATAAATTGTGTGTATGTAGTTAAAATAATTGAGAACCACCCATGTAGAGCCTTACTTCCATTTCACATTCTGCATTAACACTCTACAGCTAATAGCAAAATTAATTATTTAAATATTTACATCATTTAGAATACGGGTGACTGATGGCATATGCTTGATAAAGTAGATAGCATAGAAAGAACAATCAATGTTTATCTCAGTGTATGCAAACTGTAAGTTCTACAAAATGTGTTAGCATTTGATAATTACATGTGTGCATCTGCATGTGTCATGGTTCAGAGAAATTAGGTAACATTTCCAGTGTTGAATAACTCACTCCATATTAAAACATTGCTGAACATATGGCCCCCACATCCTTCCAAACATAGAAACCAATTTGTATTTTAAATAGGAGTGGAGTATACCTGTGGTGTATGAGTATCTAGCAATGTACCATTCACTCAGGAAATGCTGCAAATTAGATGTGGTGAAGCAAGTTCAAGGCTGACAGGGGTGTAACTCCGCCCATACAGGGAAAGTTATAGGCTCTAGATAGCAGATTCAATTTAACAATGACCAGGGCTGGTGGTAATTGGAAGTTGTACTAATTCGATTACCACATTGGATAAATTGGTAAATTTTTAAGAATTGGAATTGCTAATTGAAATTACTTTGCCCCAAGAATGACTAATTCCCAATTTCTTTTCAATTATTTTATAACTTTATCAACATAGTATAACATATGTAATATAACAAAGTGAGTAGGTGTTGACACGTTAAAGGCCAAATTGTCCAAAACCAGCATTTGTATTGATCTTGAGATGCCTTGCGCCATTTGTTGTACATTTTAAAAATTGCTTTCTCTTGATCTCTAAAGTGTAAATGTGCATTTGTGTGAAAAATTGAAATTTTCTTAATGATTGCCAACAATTGATTCTGTAGTAATATGTCTTGAAAGATGTCAATTTATCAATCCTCAGCATTACAGGGATAATGCTGAACAGATAGCCATCGGACCAGGTCCCACAGTCCATGGCCCACAGCATATGGCCTCGCCATGTTCACTCTGTAAATTTCAGATCTTTTTCCAGTTGAATATTAAAATATACTGTACTGATCAGCTATTTGAGTATGACTGCATTTAGTATTATTTTATTTACTGACTATTATACATTGTCACGGTTGCTGCCAGGAAAAGAAATTGTCTTAGCCACCACCCCTCCCTCTATCCCTCCACACATCATCTAAAACTGTTAGGGGCCTAATGCTCCCTACCTCACCCTCTGTTTTGTCACTAACCCCACAAAACACACAATTTGTGAAAATAACACTCATAAGTCTGGAGAGTTTAATAGTAAGTTCACCAACTGTGTCTTGGTGGAATTAAGATTCTTCTTCTTCTTTCGTTCGCTGATCATACCGCCGGTCCTGTAAGTGACTATCGACATGATCATAAGCGCTAAGTGCGTGGATCCATGGTTTATTAGAGTGCGCCGTGCGGCCTGGAACCTCCGTCTTCAGCACTCGAGGTTTCTGTCAGGGTTACCTCACTATTACCTCCTTTAGTCGCCTCTTACGACACGCAGAGGATACGGAAGGTGCATTCTAAGCCCCACCTACAGGGCATGGAATTAAGATTATATTATAGGTTGTGTCCAACCTAGCAGTCATGGTCTGGGTGGGGTTCCCAATGGCAGTGGGGGTGGGGAGGGGTGTCATGGCCCTTCCCCTATAATAATTGGAAAATGAGATGCTCTGAGTAGTTTCCTGCATATTGAATAATTAATTCATAATCAAATTGAAACTAATCATTGTCAGCTCACCTTCTCACCCGAAAGGCCAAGTGAGCTTATGCCGTAGCGACCGTCCGGCCATCATCCATCCGTCCGTCCATCAACTTTTGCTTTAAAACACTACTCCTCATTAACCGTTTGGGCGAGTTCAACTTGAAGTACTCTATGGCCGTAGGCTCCATTCAGAATTTTGATTCATCAATTTTTTTGTTGAAAATCTTAGATTTTATGAAAAATGTACCAGAAATTGTCAAAATGCTTCATCACCTTACCATTATGAGCGATGTCAACCAAATGTGGCTGAAAGGATCCAATGATCGTTGGCTCCAGAGTGTTTTGGGTGGAAATCTTAGATTTTATGAAAAATGTAGCGGAACTTGTCAAAATGCTTCTTCTCCTTACCATTCTAAATGATTTCAACCAAATTTGGCCGAAAGGACCCTATGGTGGTTGGCTCCAGAACCACCATTCAGAATTTTGATTCATTTACCAGAAATTGTCAAAACGCGGTTTCACCTCAGGGCTCTTCCACAGAACAACTTTCGAAATCTATGCACATGCACGTACACACCTACCAACCCGACCCACCCCCGCCACCACCCCCACCTCTCTCGCATATGCACACACTGATAATCATTATGACAGTAGGGCCATATATAGCCATCCTGGGCGCCTTCTTAAACAGTATCTATCGAGCTGCCGCTAGTATTGGTAGTATAGCCTACCAGGATCCACATGCACTGATGGGGTGGGGCGTTTCTGACATACCATCGCGGTAGTATTTTGCCTTCTAATGTGCATAGAGTCAATAATATATTTCTAAAAATGCATGGTAAAATAGTATTTGATGTTAGAATTGTTAATTCGGTCAACTTTACCAGTAGAGCTGACGTAAAATTGCAATTTGCATAGCTTTGAGTAGCGTCGATGTACGCTTGACGGCCAGTCATCTGCGCGCGCGTGAAAATGACGTCACACGGGAATTCCGTAAAACCTATTTTCAAATTGTTTCAATATATAGGTGTATAATAATCCGGCGTCTCGTCCAATACTGATTTTGAAACACACCGTGGACTCGTACAATAAGAATCCATACTGTACTCAGAAATGTTCAATAACCTAATAATATTAAGATTAATTTGGAAGGAAATCGGTTTATCCATTAATTACACATATTCATAATGTGACATATGTACAGAAATCATATACTCAAGAAATAACATGGCTCAATTACCGGAGTATATCATATTATAGAATACCGAAGCAATATATTGAGTGAGAAAAATAGAGGGTCAACATGGCGGCTATGCAGAATCGATTAGCCAATGGTTAAATAAATAATGTGGGTTGAGTGGATGAGCTCATAATAATTTGAGATAACATCATAGATTGGGCCAAATGGATTTCCGGAAGAAAAAGATAATGGAACAATAGTAGATTGGGTATGTCAGCCAGAAGTTGAACCATGTTATATGAGCTATGCCAATATACGAGCATAATTATGTAACAGAAAATTCTGATTAAAATAACATGATTGAATTGATTTAATCTAAACTAATTTCATTTTCAATTGATTTGTCATAGCCCTTGTATATATAGGTGTCTTAGAAAATCTCCAGCTCCCCTATCTAAGCACATTTAGGGGTATTGATTTAATATTTCTTAAAATATGTACATTGATTTATCTGGATTAAATTAAAATTCACTATGTTTACGATGATAAACTGGAAAGCAATGGAAATCGTGGGAAATTGTACGAGGATATGTAAGCAACAACAGCTGTCAGTCAAATTAATTACAAAATATTCACCAGATGACGATTCTTTTCCTTGACACTATTAATAATGTGAGTACCGACCTACGCCACCCGCACCCACCAATATGTCTAATAATATCTGGGCGTATGTTATATGCATGTATATACTACCTGTGTAACCTAACTTTTTCGCTGAAGTGTGTGTCATTCTATTTTCAGAAACTCCTAATTTTAACATCCAACACATTTGATGGTAGTTCAAAACAATTGAGAGTCTGTCAATGGCAATGCATATATAGCTCTAACCCTATCTGTGCAAAGGGTGGACGAAGGATCGTCCAGCCACACATTGAAATATTATCGCTGAATAATCTGGCTTCTCATCACCAAATTTCTGAGGAGAGCTGAACATATTAAACATTATATTACATATGTGCTAAGCTTGTTATAACATATACTATAACCTCGTGCACGCTATCTAAGTACGGCTACCAATGTTTCCAACTCGGTTGTCAATTTGCATCACTCCCTCACCATCACCCACCCCCACCAGCACCACCCCACCCACCCCACCCCACCCCACCCTCCTCTCCCTCCCTCACCCTCGTACTCTCTCTCTCCCTCTCTCTCTCTCTCTCTCCCTCCCCCTCCCCCTCTCTCTCTCCCCTATATCTCTCTCTCCCTCTCTCTCTCTCTCCCTCTCTCTCTCTCTCTCTCTCTCTCTCTCTCTCTCTCTCTCTCTCTCTCTCTCGCTCTCGCTATCTCTAAAATACAACAAACACAAGCACGCACTCACGCATACACCAGACACGCGTGCACGCTCGCACGCTTATACTCTCGCTCGCAAGCACGCGCACACACACACACACAGGAACGCACTTATGCATGCACACAAACAAACGGACGTACACATATTTACGCATCCATCGCTCACAAACGCAGTCACAGTAGGTAAAGTCAACATAGTGAAAAGTAATAGAATCTGACAAATATTTAAAGATAATTTGGTTGACAAAGAACTACCTCAAGCATTCGCACTCTGGAGCAGCAACGGCATTTAGGAAAACAGGAAACATGCATTAGAAGGTTAATCAGCTAGAAGCTACTAACGGTGGTAAATATTCCCGCGGCGAATTAGGATATTCGTAAGTCGGGAATATGACATTTAGCAAGTTGACGTGACCAGTCAAGGAGAATGAGCACACATGGCGATGATAAATGATTATGTTGCAAAGTGTGTGATCACAGACCTCGCTAATGTCTTCGCTTTTCAATGGATTTTTATATAATATTAACAAATTGCGCCTAGGTTAACTTGGAGATCGTTCTTGTCAGCGTAATTACGAGAGCTTCACTACCAATGTGTAGCTCTATTTTGAGGAATATATGATAGATTTAATATCGGCTCTAATGAACTCAAATTTTCTTTATAGATTTATGGGCACAATTGATTCGTTGAGGCTCAATGAATTGATCTCATAAATATTAACTATATATAGACTCAAGTAGACTCAAGTAATATGGAATTGCAGACGTTGTCCTATGCAATGTAGCGTAGCTTATTGGCTTCCTGGTTGTGTTATTCTTGTTCTTGTTCATGTTTCTGCTCTCGTTTATTCTTAATCTTCTTCCTCATTTTCTTGCCATTGTCGTTAAAATCTGAACACAAAATTAGACACCATTTATCTTGGTGAATTATAGCTAATGCCCAAATGACCGCATGTGTTGCTCATCAACGTCTGATAGATGATAGCAGCCAAACGGTCTCCCTTCGAGATTGCAGGTCTCGTCATCTCCCCTTCATCAGAGAAGGTTAATGAACATAGTAGATGATAACATGGGACGTACTTTCACGTGCCCATAACCCATGTGGCACAGGCCCAGGTTGAAGTCCACCCCTTGGAATCAAAATTACAAGTTTAGGTTTTTGAGGGAAATGAACTCTGGATGGAAAATATTGAGAAAACCCTTTTTCGGAATGTTGTTCAACATGTCTGCCAGGCGAACATTTTGGTCAATGATATCAGTTTTCGTTTTTGGCAGAAACGAACTCAGGATGACAAACGTGTCTTTGTTTCAAAAAATCATTTGCTCTGATCGACTTGATACTTGATGAACTTCTAGTCCCCTATATAAACTTGATTTCATATCAAGTTGGAAGAGCCGTAGTCCAATAATTTTTTTAGAAATGAGATTGTCCATGCCCAATGTAAACCTTATGGGAGCTTCAAGTATGGATCTTTGAACTACGACTACACATAGAGTCTAAATCCGATCAGCACCAGAAATGCTCAATGGTTATATAAAAAGAGGGCTTCTAGTATTCCTTAATGGCAAGGCATCGCAGATTTACATTTACTTCAATAAATGTGTTCTAGTTTATTTTTCTTTTAACAATTTTTCTCATAGTATTTGAGATATTATTTTGGATTGAGATATTTTGTAATGCCATTTTAAATGTGTATATTTATGCACAGTTGTAATATGAAAAATCTTCTTTTTCTTCCTCCTCTTGCATCTTCTTCTTCGTTCCACTTTTACTAAGAACACATTTTGTGATGCATGAAGACTGAATGAAACACTTCAAAATAGCTTCCTAATAGTGGGTCGTAAGGTGGACCAAGACAATATTGTGGCATACCGCGAATGAATTATCACAGTATATCGATATACTTCATGTTGGATGCAAGAGATGTTGGTCAGTCGCATGGATAGAGACACCTGCATGAATTGGTAATCAAGGAGCCCATTCTAGCTAAGCTCCACCCACTTTGTATGTCCATTTGAGTAAGTGTTGACACGTTGAACGCTGAATTCACATTTCCAGAGTATCCGTCTATCGTCTGACGTCCTATGGCGTCATAATCAGCAAAGTGGCGTATATGATGACGTCATAATCATTACGTCATAACTAATTCTAGGTGACCCGTCTTTAACTCTTAATAGTCCGACACGTTGTACGAAGTGTATGTTTCTACTGTTTAATAAACATGATGTTGACCATTTTGAAACTAATTTGACTGAACGGTGTTGCCGCCATAGGCAGCAGCAGCGTCCAGTCCAATTATTTCCAAAATATTCAATAGCTGATCTGTATAGTTTTCTGGAAATTGATAGTCAGCGAGTTCAGAGATCGATCGATCCCAACACGACAGGTGTGTGGGTGGAGCTTAGCTAGAGATGGGCGGGGCATAGCAAAAACTGGAACGTGCCATTCCAAGAGGGTACAATTCAAAGTAACAATGTGCGTAAGCTGTTGAATATTTTGAAACTAATGTGAATGGGACTGTTGCTGTTTAGCAGCAGAATGTTTATTAAGCTGTAAATTCGTCGAACACATTCAATTCACATTTCCAGAGATCCATCCATCAGCTGACCTCGTATGACGTCATAATAAACTCAGCGCGTGTATGATGACAGCACATTAATTATGTCACAAAGGGTTCCATATAGACCGTCATCAAATCTCAATAGTCCGACATGTTGTATGAAGTGTACGTCTTTGCAATTATTTGCTATTTAATATACATGCTGTTGAATATTTTGAAACTAATTTGACTGAGTGCTGTTGCTGTCTTAGGCAGCAACAGCGCCCAGTCAAATTAGTTTCAAAATAGTCAACAGCTTACCTGCGTAGTTTCTTAGAAATTGATAGTCAGGGTGTTCAGAGATCGATCGATAACAACACGAGTGAGGTATGGTGGAGCTTAGCTACAGATTGTCGGGACATAGCTAAACCGGAAAGGTCCATTCATTTACTTCTTAACGGACCTATGCCACTTTCATGATACACCTATGCCATCTTGATCATGATGCCAACTAAAAGATGTCGTATTTGATTATGATATCAGATGCTCCAGGGAACGATCGTATCCCGCCATAGTGTCACTGAAAAGTGAGGGACGAGGAGTTACCTATTTAGAAACTAGTGTGAACTGTTCTTTTATCTCATCTTCCACAACTAGGTACATATGATATATCGAATGGCATGTGTGTTTATAATCATCGTGTTAGACTTACTAACGGGTGTTATAGCAGGTAATACTAACGTTATACACCTAGAGACCGCCCAGACAATTCTACATAATATGCTAAGCAGCCTATATGTCCTATCTAAATAACTTGATGATCATCGGCAATGTTGCTTAACAGTGACGTGATAACATTAGTAAATGAAGTAAAATTTGGCAGTTCGGTATCTGAGATAGAATGTGCGTATTTATGCGCTCAATCGTTGCCTTGGGACAGATAATCTTGGAGAACATACATCTCGTTATTAGTCAATACGATACAATTCAAATCTTGCTTGCTTGAGAGCCATATGATGATCGGCTTCAAATATCCTATTCACAAGTATGATTAGTCAATTATTAATTCGGCCAACATAGATTCATGAACCATTTAACCCATTGTAGGCAACTTTGTTTATCATAGCAGGCAGACGCACCTCTATACGAGAATCTGATTGGTTTGAATATGCGGTAAATGTTCAAAGATTGGGATTTGACAACGTGGGCATTTTTTGCTATTTTGTCTGGACGAACACTAGGACGTATTCTTCAGACGTTGGGGTCAATTACTGTCGTTCCAGGTGAGCACCACTTCGCCCGTATGCGTCTTATTGATGTCCTGATGTCATGTATCATGTCTCCAGTATTGCAACTGAAGATAGTGGTATGGTTCGATAGTATGCGTAGCAATACACAGTTTTATTAACATGTGCAACTAACGCGTCGAGATCAAGACAGTGTTCAATGGAACTATATCATGCATTGATTGCGCAGCTCTGCATATTAGTTCCCAAACAGATATCAGGCAAATTCGTCAGCAGCATCTTAATAAGCGATCTTTGGTCTGTCTCCATCGAGGAGAAACGTGAATAGATTGTTCGTGGACTAATACACTAATACATCGGATGGTTTTCGTATGGCAAACCATGAACGCCAACATAGAAAAGTATTGCTTATTCCATTTCAGAAATCCTATTTCCAGCAATACATAAATGGTTCATCTCGCACATCCATGACACAAGCAACCCTGTCAGGTGTGGGTGCTTGTGAGTTTGCCTGACGCGTAGACTGGAGAGAGGTGAAACTGAATCAAACATAATGGATGATTTCTATAATTGACCTTTCCACCTTTAGCTATGCTCCCCGCCCATCTCATTCTACGCTTCACCCACACCACATCCGTGCTGGGATCAATCGAGCCCTGAACTTCCTGACTATTAATTTCTAGAAGACTATACAGCTAAGCTACTGAATTTTTTTAACTGATTTGACTTGGCGCTGTTGTTGCCTATGGCAGCAACAGCGTTCAGTCAAATTAGTTTCAAAATATCCAACAGCATGTTTATTAAATAGTAGAGACATACACTTCGTACAACGTATCGGACTATTAAGAGTTAAAGACGGGTCAAATAGAATCATTTATGATATACCTTTTACGACGTCATCCTACATGTCCCTTAACTGATTATGACGCCATATGACGTCATATGCTAGATGGATACTCTGGAAAGGTGAATTTACTTTGCACTCTGCGCTAAACTAGTACTAACAATACTACAATTTTAGTTGTGAACCCTAAATCTGGTCTTATTTAAATCCATATCAAGTTCCTCTTTGCCATCAGCGTATTATCAGGATTGAACGCAATTATTTAGGCAAGCGTCGATAAGGGGAAAGTGTCGCTGATAAGGTTTAGCAATTCTGCATCTCTCCAGGCTATAGTTAATCAGCGGTCTTTATCTATCACGCCTCAGTTGCTAGGAATGAAGATGCTATCGTGCATTTGAAAGGATGGATTGCATCTTTAGAACATGTGCGATTGATATGGCGCGTATACTGATGTATGCATGCGGTGTTGGTCATGACATATTTGGAAAGGACTGGTGGATCTCGGAGAATATTTAAATTTGATAACTTCTCTAGCACCAGACCTGAGTACATCGTAAATTGCAGGACATAGACCTCTGGTAATGACCTCTTCTGATGCAGATGCAGAATCGAGAAACAAATGGGGAGAAATACATTATGGTAACAGCAGAGCGCAATTGCGGAATGTGCACACGTTTTGCTTTTCACCAACATCTCGCAAACCTCATTGTAATTCCTCAAATGGCTCCACTCTACTTTCATTTGTAGCCGAATGTATTGCTGCTACTAAATCTCAGAACGATATTCTGCCTTTACCAGTGTCAATTTTGATATGGGGAAATTTATGCATTCTTTCACAAAGTGCTCTAAACATATACATTTATGCAACGTTTTTCCTTCGGGATCACTTAGTCATTTTATTGTGAATATGCAGTTAGATGCACGTCTGGTCATAACCAACCTATGTCTTAAATCCACTGAACAGCGTCCACCTAATTCATCTTTCCAGAGTATCCACTCATCATATGATGCCATAATCAACTACGTGACGTGTAGAATGAGATCATAAGGAATGGCATCGTGAATGGCGTAGATAAGCACGCCATGAACGCATATTTTAAGACGAATTATTCGTTGTTGTACGAATTGTATGGCTTTACTATTTAATACATATTCTGAATATTTTGAAACTAATTTGAATGGGCGCTGTTGCTGCCATATGCAGCATCCAGCATCGAGTCAAATTAGTTACAAAATATTCAACAGCCTTCCTATATAGTTTTCAGGAAATTGATAGTTATGGCATTCGGGGATCGATCAATCTCAGCACGGCGAAGTGTGGGTGGAGGTTAGCTAGAGATGGGCGGGGCATATCTAAAAATGGAAAGGTCCATTGGCAATGCTGTTTTAAAATTGTTTTGAGGCAAATTATATATTCAGAGTTTAAATAAATCTGTGAGAATTATAGAAAAAATGTCACCAAAACGGTAATATGGAACGAAGTCTGTTTATTCATTAATCACGAATGTTCGTAATATGATATATGTACACCATTTATTTACAAAAGAATTATTACAATAATACAGCTCGAATACTGGCATAAGTCATATTACAGACCAACGAGGCTAAGTAGTAAGTGAGAAAAATTCAGTTTGAACATGGCGTGTATGATTACTGTATTCTGTGGCTATAGTAGTAGAAACATTCTAGAGTCCTTTGCCACGTTTGCTGACTGTGTCTTGTCCTCAGCCGAAATCATTAGCTTCCTCAGGTCCATTCTTGACTTGAGTGTACCTTGTCCTGCTTTCTTGAGGTCACCTCGAGCGTGGTTTCTACAGAGAAATGATTGGCAAATGATTAAACAAATAATACAGGTTGTGTGGATGAGCCCATTGCATTTGTAGATAACATCAGCGTTATGCAAACGGGATTGTTGACGTAGTGGATACTGATTAGATAACAACTAGGCTGCTGAGTCCAAACCAGATCATAGGAGCTATGCCAATTGTTAAATATATACGTAACATAAAAATTATATTACAAAAAAAACACCCCACAGATTATCTTCATCTGGGGTCATGTTCGAGTTACTGAAAAATGGTACGTAACTACTGAGAGCACTATATTGCTGGTAGGCCTTACGTGCTAGAGCCAATGATAATGCCATTATATAATGCTAAGCCTGTTTCATGCACGACGTGGGCGAATGATCGACCTGGCACAAATTCAAAATGACACCACTGAATTATTTTGCTACTCGTCAAATTGCTAAAGAGAACTGATTGTTCAGTAACAAAATGGTATATTAAACATAATCAGGGCCCTAGAGTAATCATAGTGTCTGTCTGTTCCTCTGGCTGTCCGCCTGTCTACTTTATCTCGTAAGCAGAATATCATATCATGTCTTATATAATAGATTATGATATTCTTAATGAAACCTGGTATGTGCCTCACTTGTGCTGATATGCATCCGTGCCTTTGGAAGGATTCACTTTTATAGTTCCAGGATTTCGGGTGAAAATTTGTTTTTAAAACAAAGAAATCAGAATTTGTGTCAATGTTCTCGTAAACAGCATATGACACAGAATTGCTTAAAATAGTTTAATGAAAGGTGACAGCTGTCGTCTTTACAATCGGTAGATGTGCCTTTCAAAGGATTCACATTTGTATGTCCGATTTTGGTTGATAATGGGGTTTTCAACCCTATCATGGTGACAATGATCTTGAGAAATGTCGATTTGTATGCCAAGGGAATACCATTTTTGAAGATGTACAACTGCACAACTGCAATGACTGCTTTGATAACAGAGCCAGTCATTCTAGCGGCAACATTTAAAAATGTGTATTATTTGGCCTGCCAAAAGACATTTAATGCAAAGTATTTAGATTGTCTTAATACAATTTCGCCAGTAAAGGGATCGTGCACAAACTTGTGATTTGTATCAATATTCTCAAAAACAGATTATCATACAGAATCGCTTATAATAATTTAATGAACCTTGGCGGTTGTATTTTTTATGATGAGTAGATGCGCCTTTTATGGGATGTTCCATGTGTGATGGGTCAGTATATGTTGCAAATGTTTGAAAAAAATGATAGAACAAATATGCAGCCATGTCTTCCTAAGGTGCGACAAAACTCTTCTGAAAAGGGGCTATAGATTCTTCTGATAGTAACGGTCGATATAGTAATGCGGGCCCTCTGTGGTTAACATTGTTTTCTAATATTTATATAAGTTCTCAGCTTGTTATCGGATATGATTTAAACCCAGGCCACTGTTTAGGTTGAGCTACGAATGTTTACCGCTCTGGTGTCATTTTTCATCTCTTTCTGCCTGTCTCTCAGTCCGTCCGTATTGCCATTCCGCCCGTCCATCTACGCTCGGTGTTGTCCAGTAAGATCAGATGCTGCTGATCTACCACTTTCATGGGGAAGACAGCCAAAACTGGCGTATTCTGTGGTCTTAAAGAATGTCCATTTCTAGGCTAAAATAATTTGTTTTAATTTACCACTGGATTAACTGGCGCGGTAAACGAGCCAGTAATTCGAATGGTAAATTGTCAATAATAGTCTTCTCTTGGCCTGCGAATGGGCATTCAATATGCAAATAATTTCATACTGCTGACTAGATTCAGACATTAAATGCTTAACTTACTCACTTCATCATAGGTCATTAATATTTTAGTATTTTAGGTTTGACGGATAATTCTGGGGATGTTTAGCTTAGACAATTGGGACAGCAGAAATTAATAATTCACTGTTGCTTGGATGGTATTCCAGACTGGCGAGTACATGTAACCTATTTGATAACCAGGTCAGCCAGACCCAATTTTATTCGGCACAATATTAAAACAATTACGGTTATGAAGGGAAGACGCTTGTAAACGAAATTTCTACCTAACCATTGTGCAATGTCAATCCCTCTACTCAGTTGCCTCTTCCTGTCTATCTTGACTAACATTTCTAGGATACCTTAAATTTGCGTGCCCGTGTGCGCAAATAGTGCAGATTTCCCACGTGTATTTCCTGGTTTTACTTGTACAAGTAAGAGTAAGGGTAGATTTAAGTGATGTATCTGTTTCGCAGACCCGTCAATCCGTTAAATAATTAATGGATCAGTTTTGTCAATGCTGAAACTCCTCAAGCAGCCTGTAGTTCCACATATATTTTCTTCGCCTTTCTCCCACAACGACTGACGGCTTTATATTGATCAGTAAATATTTTCCTGGCCACAATGGAATATATGCAATTTACTTTGCTGTAAGGGTCGTAAGTTAGCCTATGGTATCTAGCTTCTTTCTGTTGGCAAACTCGATCAATGTCCCAAGTGACAGGTCAATCGGTGTGGTGTCCTCGTGACTCTTCGGAATGCGAGAATGGGGCAATCTCTGCTCATCAGTATGTCACTTCACCAGGAAAATATCATCTGAGAATTGGCAGGTTATTTTATATACAAAAGTAAATGTGTTATAGATATATCAGGCTGGATCCGTTACTCTTGCTGCTGACGAGCGACCAATATGCGCAAATAAAACTTGGCGTAAGCGACCACCTCAGTGGTTCACCAGCGACATGGTAATTCTTGGGATCACCCAGTTACATGTATTCTGATATACCTACTGGATGCCCAATGGGTTTTTTTGCTTACAAATGGCGGTAATTTTGCAGGTGCGGTGCATGTCCAGTCCTCTAGATAGATAGCATATTCTTAGTGTTTCCTTGAGAAATGATCAGAATCTTAATTCATGACTGCTTTAATTTCGCAATGCCATCCATGCACGCGTCTCTTAATAGCAATGGTGTGTCAAATCATCACCCTCATATTATGTGTTAGATACTCTAATCGCGTGCACATTGTTAGTACAGTATACTTTGCCATTCTTGGTGTGTCCCAATATGGTGAAATGGCCTTTGGTATAGTTTTTTACACGCCGTGGTAGAGAAATGGTCATAGTGAGTCCCGATGAATTACCTGGTCTGCACTAACAGAACTGGTTACCAAATATTTTACATAAGTTCGGTACTCTTGAAGACAATCCAAGCAACAGTGAATTAGTAATGCCTGTGAGACTAAACGTCTAAGTTAAATTACTCAAATTTACTCGCCAAACGCGACAGAGTGCGCATATATTAACCCCCTATATATTAATGGCATATGGCGAAGTGAGAAGCGAGTTATCAAATTAATGGCTAAATTCCGTCAAGAATATGAAATATTTTTCTATTGCCCTGTAAGTGGACATTCAGAACGACCTCATGGCCCGAACCAACATCTACAAAAGCATGCGACTTGTAAAGAACGGTGTAACTGTTCTTAATCCTGTGCATTAGTTCCTATGTCCCACTTGGAGTGAGTAAACATAGGTCTTTGTATGAGATACAACGAGCAACAATATCACTTTCAGAAAGACATTGTAAATGGAGTTGAAAATAAAGCATTATTTCCAGCGACCTGGTACGAATTCAACAAACAATTCACTTCTTTTTTAAATGTTGTGACTTAGAGGGTTTTACACGTTTTGACTTTCACTTCTCATCAATTCACACATTTGAAGTAACAGCGATGATTTACTTCTCTATTGGCAGATTTGTGAAATGTTTTAGAATGTATCTACGAAGATCAACCACAGATTATTAAACGTTTGCATTGAATGACAAAGATCCCGAATCCACTTTAAACACGTGTCATTTCACTCACTCAGCTTATCAATTGTAAATATGCTTGGCTAGTTGGCGTTTGCTTGGCAGTAATACAACACCCTTTGATGAAAGCTGCTGGCACGGTCAGAGGTCTCGTCACTACCCACCGCACCACCTGCACCACTCATGATACTGAACGGGCAGACCCTATTAACAAAATGGTATTTGGGTGAATATGGCATTTGATTTTGATAGTGAACAATTGCCGTTGATAATACTATGTTTGGTGTAGGCATAATGTCTAGAACTCAAATTATCTTAAAAGACAGATGCCTCAAACATATATATTGAATCCTGGACGACCTCTATTTAATCATATAACATGACACGTCATTAATTCACATATTTCCTGAGGAAATTGACTTGAGTAACTAAGGTATTCAAAAAGACATTACTAATTGACTTAAATGACAGAGATAGTCTTCACCACTCACTGGGAATTTATATACTCACATACATCTCTTGTTCAGTAGCATGGTATTGTAGTGCTCCTAGAAAAGAGGGACTGCCATACATTAGCATGGCAGTCGTTAGTACCATACATTGCCAGAGATTGCCGAGTCGCCTGTAGACAGTCGGTTGTCAGGCAACAGAACGTGCACTGTCAGATGAATCCTGGATGGCAAGCGGTTCGGAGTAACTTCCTTGTCTTCTGGCCAGCTCGCCTCATCACAACTAAAGGTACCAATTATTACTAATCAATTAGCAATTACCTGATTCACTACAATTGGTGTCAGGAGTGGGATAAAAGCTCGACCTGAAAATGTATTTAGAAAACCTAGTTGGGTTGCAGTTTTTCTCAAGTCTACATTGTCTAAATCTGTGGTTTTCAAATTTGGCGCCATTTTTTTCGTGGTTTCACTTTGACTTTGCTCGGAGTATTCACCTAACATTCATGCAGGTAAGTGAGTTTGGGAATTAAAAATGTACATTTAATAATGTTTTACAGGTTTGTGCTTGTAAGTTTTATATATGATTTCCTGTTTTTTAATGATGGTGATGTTCTTATTCAGTTTTCGTGGTATGAGTATATGTTGTCTATCTGGATCCATTAATTTCTCAGCTCATTGTGTCATCAAAATCATCATAGAAAGTCATTATCAATTTCTCATTATACAGTATCTCTACCGTAGAAGCTAGAAGAGAATAATAGGCAATTTTCTTAGTGGTATATCTCATAGATGTCTAAAGAGAAGCTGTTAAAATTTGTTGAGAATTACAAGTGTGTTGCCAATCAAGTTACTCTTTCTGAATATAAACCTATAACAATTGGTAACAGCAAAGTGGCTCTTCCGTCACGCATTGATCCTAATGATCTGGTCGAATACTGGTGTGTTTCTGGTGCAAAACATCAGCTTTAGTTCAATTGTTAAAGTCGAGAATTCAAACTGCCATGCAAAGGTACAATAAGATTATTTTCTATTTCTGGTCTGGGGCATGTGATTTGACCGACAAGAGTGACACATTCCTTTCTTTGCGAGCAAATAGCAATGTAACAATCTAGAAAGTGTGTCAACAGTATCGAAATGCAGCTTCAATTGATTCTCAACATGGCCAGTTAATTAAATTCATTGATGTCCCAATTATCTCTCTTGCAAATTGGAATTTAACTAAGGGTCATCCATATCTATTTAAAGAAGATGATAAATTATTAGGCAAATGCCTTTTGCAACTGAATCACACAATTTCTAGTATCAACGATGAATTAGGTCAACATACGATTAAGGTCAGCCACGACTTAATTAAAAGAAATAAGTGCCATGTACGTCATACATGCCACCTTGATTAGCTGTATGATGGGGGGTACATGCTCATTCGTGGTTGTGTGAAGTTTGCTACATCAAAATTAAATTAGACTATTCCAAACAGTTCACATCAGCACAATTATGTATTGGATATTCATATATCAACATCAGAATTGAATCTATGTACTAGTATAGCTAACCATATATTGTACTGAGATAGCCACCATTTGCTAACCTACTGTATTCCTTGAAATCTAATTTCAAATAGCTTTCCATCATGGTTAACCGAATTCTCATCAGCATCGCAGAATTAGATGAGCTAATGACGATTAAAGAGATAGGTGTGATGAAGGCGAAGAAAATTCTGAAATTTAGAGCGGACTGTGGTGGCCATATAACACTGGCGCAACTAAAGTCAAATGAAGAGACGCGATCCATAGCTTCATTACTTGAGTCTCTCTATTTGGCAGGAGAAATTAATTTTGAGTCAAGTGCCGAAGCATTTGATGACTCTCCTCATAAAGTTGGGTCTGACCCAAAAAATCGTTCATTAGTTCTAAGAATACAAGTTGAGGAATTTACTAGAAAACTGGATATTGAGAAAAAGAAGAACGAGTCCTTAGGTAGAGTTGTCCTCCGCAAAGGGGGTACGCAGTCTAAAAAACTAATCGATCAGATAGCGCCAAGTGGGGTATATACAAAGCGACAAGAATGCAATGACGATGATGATGATTCTGATTCCGAACTAGGAAGAAAACCCTGGCGTTTAGGAACTAGGAAGGTGTTGCCAGCCAGGTCCTATCAGGGGCCACCACCTCCCAACATGGCCTTCTGTTGATGGGGCTACTGAGTGGCGACCATTCTTTGCCCTGTTTGAGAGAATTGCTGATCACTATGAGTGGTCCAACAGTCACAGACTTGAAATGCTCGTATGAGCATTGCACCATAAGGCACTGAAATATTTCTGTACATGCTCCCCCCCCCCCAGGTGCAAAATAACTATACCAAACTAGCTACTAAATTAGATGCACGCTTTGGTAGAACAGATTTACCACACACCATTCGCCATAGACTCCAGGAGGTCACTCAAGTTAATTAGTCATTGGAGGAGTTCGCAGAACTTATGCAAGAGCTAATTATTGACGGCTATCCTGAGGGTGATGAAGATATCCTGGAGTATATTGTTATGGACAATTTTTTCCGCAGTGTCCAGAACAAAAAGGCTGCTTTGACAGTGATGGATAAGGACCCGTCCACCCTGGAGGAAGCACTTCAATATGTAAAAAGTGTGATACATAACCAACGTTTAGTATTAGGATCAAGGTGCCCTGAAGTCGGTAAAGTGCATTTTCATGATCAGGACACCAACAATGACTCTGATGAGACCAGGCTCAGCCACCCGGTTCATGTTCGGCCTGCCGGTCAATTGACAAAGCAGATACACTTGAACAGGAAGTTACTGGTATTAAGAATGCGCTATCCAACTTAAAAAAACGAAGTATTGGACTTAAAAACTTCAGTTAATAAAATATTAGATATTCTAACTCCTAGGGGGCGTTCGCCTATCAGAGGCCCGGAAAATAGCATACAATGGAATGAGTCGCTGTCTAGATATTCAAGAAGTAAACCTGGTGTTTGCTTTAATTGGCAGGCTCCTGGGCATTTAAGCTGTGACTGCCCTGAGCCTCGACGATCATCATCACCTTCTTCGCCTAGTTCCAAATCCATTCAGCCTTTTGA
The DNA here is from genome assembly GCA_034401795.1 of Chaetoderma sp. LZ-2023a. Classification (NCBI taxonomy): domain Eukaryota; kingdom Metazoa; phylum Mollusca; class Caudofoveata; order Chaetodermatida; family Chaetodermatidae; genus Chaetoderma; species Chaetoderma sp. LZ-2023a. The sequence goes on along the minus strand of CM067366.1, from coordinate 75,835,657 downwards.
ACAAATAAATCGCAATGACAATAAACAGGATAAAAGAACTTTGTATGAGGTCAGGATGTATAAAGATCAAGGACATCCGATGAACCTTGCCAATCCAATCACCATTAATGGTACACCTGTCACCGCAATTGTGGACACAGTTGCCCAGGTGACAGTCATCGATGAAGATCTCGCCAACAGGTTAATTAGACAATTAATTTTGGGAGAGGAGGTTATGCTTAAAGGGGCTGGTAAGGATACCGTCATCACTGCGATAGTTGGGGAGCGATTGGACATCCAAATTGGAGACAGACAAACTAAGTGGAATGTTCTGGTGGCTAATATTTCTGATCCAGTGATCTTAGGCTTAGATTTTCTTAAGGAACATTTGGCTGTAATTGATCTGGTTAATCTCACTGTTACCATTGATCAAACATTGATTCCTGCTTAGATAATGAAAGCTACTAGGAATAATGTACAGGTCGCACGAGTGAAATTAACGCATCGAATCATTGTTTGTCCCTTTGAAACTGTCCATACTATCGGCCATATAGAGCAGTCCTTCGAGTATACAAACTGCGAAGTAGTAATATAGCCTTCCACCCGACTGCAGGGCTTGGTTTCTGCCCATGCCATTGTGAAAGAAGAAATCATAGAGTCCATATTCTCTTACGTATCTTTTCTCGAAATGTGGTACACTTGAAAAGAACCATGTTATGGGTGTAGCAACGGAACCAATTGAAGTTATCCCGAACTCCTCAGTTCTTTCAGAATCAGTCAGTGGTCCAACAGATCTCGCTAAAACCGACACACAACTTCAGTTACCAGATCATCTTTTAGACCTATACAACAGATCTGTAACTGATCTTTCTGCAGACCAGGCTTTGGTTGTGAAGCATCATCTATTCGATTTCCAGGATATCTTTGCTAAAAATTATTTTGATCTTGGGTTATTTAAGGGAATGTATCCTCAAGTGGATACTGGAGATGCGAAGTCTGTGAGAGCAAAGCTGCGAGGAAGCACATCTTAACACTATGCTCGAGAAAAAGATTTTTGTTCTCTCAAAGTCAGAATGGGCCTCTGTCCCTGTCTTGGTCCCTAAAAAAAAAGATTTGACAGTACATTACTGCATCGATTTGCGATCTGTTAATAATCTTACACAAAAGGATTCGTTTTCCCCTTCCTAACATCGGGGCATGCTTGCATGCACTTGGCGGAAATACTTTTATCAGCACTCTGGATATGACTGCCAGATATTGGCAAATGGAAGTCGAACCTAGGGATAGACATAAACTCTCATTTGTCACAAGATTTGGTCTTTTTGAATTTGTGAGAATGCTCTTCGGGACGTGCAACACTTTGGCAACGTTCCAAAGGGTTGTACAACGCGTCCTAAAGGGTCTGGACTGGCAGGAATGTCTGGCCTATTTAGATGATGTAATCGTTCTAGGCGGGGACTTTGAAAAACACATCACCAATCTTCGCAAAGTTTTTGATTGTTTTCTCTTACATAATCTGAAGCTTAAACCAATGAAGTGTAACCTTCTACGAAAGGAACTCAATTTCCTGGGTAGACAGCTCAGCGAGAGTGGTATTGTGGTTAAACCAGACAGTATTAATTGCATACCCACCTGGCCTTGTCCCGCGAATAGGAAACAGTTGGAAGCCTTCTTGGTGTATGCAAATTATCACAGGGAGCATATATGAGGATGTGCATGTATTTCTGCTCAATTATATGCTCTCCCCAGTCCCAAAATAGAGTTTGTCTGGTCACCGAATCATACATAGGCTTTCGAGAATGTTAAAAGAGCTCTATAAGATCCTGCAATCCTGGGGTATCCAAGATCAGAAGGATTGTTCATTCTCGACACATGCAGAGTCGTCCCAGCTCCAATATGGTAAGGAGATTCTCTTGGTTTTTTTTAGCAAGAGTCTTACTCCTGCTCAGCAGAGGTACTGCATCACCCAAGAGGAGTTGCTTGCTATTTTCTGTTTTACTACACAATATAGGATCTATCTTCTGGGTAGAGCCTTCGTTGTCAGGACAGTCCACAGCAGTTTAGCTTGGCTTCTCCATCTCAAAGCAATAGAGGGGCAACTGGCTCATTGGCTAGAGGAACTTTCTCAGTTCGATGTGACTATACAACACTGTACTGGTGGGAAACACTCAAATGCAGATGGCCTATCGAACACAGTTTTTCAGTCTCAATGCTCAAGTCACTCGTTCAGACAAACTCTTCATCTGGTCCCTCCCTTGACAACCCTTTCACAACCTATACGGCTAAACCTAAGCGATTTTGCATGTTTATATATCTATATATGTACGTGTATAACTTGTATCTATATATAAACATGCAAAATCGCTAACTCGGTGGTGTTTTGGTATAGCCACCATTTGCTATAGCCGTATAGGTTATGAAAGGGTTCTCAAGGGAGGGACCAGATGAAGCGTTTGTCTGAACGAGTGACTTGAGCATTGAGATTGAAAAACTTTGAGTAAAATTGCGTCCAGGGTCTGTGTAACCGAGTCGCGGGAAGGTCATTAAATAATATTTAAACCGGCAAGCAGTGCGGAGTAACTTCCCTCTCTTCTGACCACCTCGCCACATCACAGCTAAACGTACCATTTATTTACCTGATTCACTACAATATGTTATTGATTACGCAAAAAGAACTGGTGCCTATAAGACACCTGTGTAACGGTGAGTTATTACTGTATTACTATGTTTCTAAAACAAGGACTCTCTATAGCAAACCAAATTTCAAAATACATACCTTTTGTGTCAACTTAACCCTTTAATGGTCAAGTTGGTCAAAATGTCCTCTACATTGATCTTGAGAAATGCCCATTTGAAGGCTAAGAGAAGAATATTTTTGAAAATTTACCACTGAATGACTGGTTCGGTAACCGAGCCTGTCATTCCAGTGGTAAATTTTCAAAAATAATGTCCATGGTCTGCATCAACTGGGCACTGCCTATGCAGAAATTATAATTTTCTTGACCATTGCACGTTTGATGACTGTCCATTTGAATGATAGTGGAAAACTATTTTTTTCTTTAAATTTTCGTTATAAATTTACAAAAAATACTATTTTTGGCTGCAAAAAACCCAAATTTCCTGGAAAAGTATTGGCAATTAAATGGTTAATTGAAATAAATAGTATTTTGAGCACTTTACTGCGCTGTTGGCACGAAAGGGATTAAATCTCCTACTGAGTAAAATGGCACGAATGTTTTTCTAGGGACTCTGTCCCATGGGCAAATTTTTACTTCATAGCTAAGCAGATTACACCGCTTCACACGCTGAACTGCTTAATTTTCCTTCACTTACGTATTGACTGTAGTCTCGGGACCTACACGACATGAGGGAAGAAATGGCTGGAATGTTAGTTCACATTGGCGCTGGCAAGTAATTGGACTCCATCTTTGTTAGTTAATTCTGGATTTATTCGTGCAGAATTTGATTAGATTGAAATGACAATTGTCGCAGATTTGAGAAAGCACTTGTTGATTATTATTCCTCCTTCACTGATAACGTATTTATTTCCAGCGCTGCTGCTGTCGCTTCTATTCTTGCTCATGTTGCTACTACTTGTGTTAGTCTTGGTATCGGTTTGTCAGTTGATATCGTTGCTGTTGTGTTTGTTGTTCTCACCGTCGTCGTAATTGCCGTCGTAGGACTAGCCCACATTGCCATCGTCATCATCGTCGTCGTCGTCGCTGTCGCCGCCGCAGCCGTCGTCGTCGTCGTCATCGTCCTCCTCCTCCTCCTCCTGCTCCTCCTCCTCCTCCTCCTCCTCCTCCTCCTCGCCCTCCTCCTTCTCTTCCTCCTCCTAATCCTCGGCTCCTTTTCTACTACTCCTCCTCTCCTCCTCATCTACTCCTTCCCCCTCCTCTACCTCTCCTCCTCCTCCTCCTCATCCTCCTCATCCTCCTCTACTGTGGCGCCTGCTATTCCATTTTTCCACATCTCCTTGTCTACTCCTCATCACCCACTTCCTCTTCCTCCTCCTCCTCCTCCTCCTCCTCTTCCTCCCCCATCCCCATTATCCTCCTCGTCCTACGTCCCCCCTCCTCCTCATCCTCATCCTCGTCGTCAGTGCCATCGTCGTCGTACTCACCATTGTCATAGCCATTGTGGTAGTCACTGTTGTCGTCGGCATCGGCGTCATTGCCATCATCGTCATTGTCGTCGTCATCGTCGCAATCATAGTTGGCCGATCACACAGTAGGACAGTCGGTCAGTAGGCCAGTCTGCTCTCCAGCCAGTTAGTCGGTCTTTCAGTTCCTCATGTAGTTCGATGTTGCAGGCCAATGCTTGCGGGTAGTCAGTTGCTCGGTCACTCAGAAAGGTGGGCGTAGTGCTGGGCATTTACGCAGTCAATAAATTGGTCAGTAACTTACTCGTTCAGGTATTCAGCCATTAAATTGGTCGACAACGTCGGGATTCCTGCCTTTGTCGTTTCCCCTTGTTGCTATCTTTGCTATTGCTGCAACAGCATCTCTGGCCAATGTGTGTTGTTATTATTAGCAGATGAGGTTCGATGTTTAGCCAATGAGACTAATTCAACCAAACATATCTGGAATGACCCTAGCGTTGGAAGCTTCAGAACTTCTGTACAGACGCTTGTTTAGACAAGTCTTTCGGTGGCATGCTTGAATTTCCGTAAATGTCCTGCAAATCATTTAAATGTAGGCTACTCTTTATCCACGTTGATGAATTCAACAGAATTTGAGTGGATGGATCATAGCACTATAGCCTTCTGAAATCATATGTCGTAATTTGATTGGCCAATTCTATTTCTGTCCATATTGGATTTCTGAAAAGGTTCTTGTAACTGCTGAATAGATGTCTACCCACCATTAGCCGATGTGACAACTTTAATTAATGCTTGCTTGCTTGGAAGCGCTAGGATGATCGGCTTCAGATTTCCTATTCCCAAGTCAATTTTCATTCTGCCAACAATACATTCATAATCGATTTAACCCATGGCAACATTATGTATTATGGCATGCCGTCGCACCTCTATACGTACACACAATTGGTCAGTGGTAATTCTGTATTTCCAGTAAATGTTCAAAGACTTATCTTGACCATTTTGTCTACTGTTTGACAAACATTCTTGGACGAACACTCGGACATAGTTTTCAGATCTTGAAAATAATTAAGATTTCAGACTTTGTTCACCTACTGTTGTTCCATGTAAGCACTACAGCGCGTTTGGCGACCTGCTGATTCACGGATGTCGTGTATCATATTACCGTGGTTGCCACTGTAGCTATTTTTATTGTCGGTTAGTATGCTTAGCAATATATATATATATATCTTGCCTTGTGCAAGTGCCTCATCAATATGCACTGGAACCATATTGTAGTGCATTGATCGAGTCTACATACTAATTCACAAACATACATCAGACAGAGTTGTCAGCAGCATCTTAATACGTCAATTTTGTTCTGTCACCGTCGAGAAGAAACGAAAATAGATTTATTTTCTTTGCCATAGATTATTATGGTAAACCATGAAAGTCAGCTTAGAAAAGTACGCCTTATTCCATTTCGGAAGATCGTATTTCTAGCTGTGCGTACTTATCTCAACTCACTTGATTTACCGTTTTCATGACACAAACAACCCTGCCCATAACGGGTCCTTATTTTGAGACCAAGAGATGATGGTACCTTGAAACTGATATTCGCACAACCACATCATTAAGAACCCGTTTTCATTATTTTCCCCTACGGTTATTTTCCTTATCAAATAAGTGAGATTAAGTGACCTCCACGTCTTCGTAACTACGGTTTGATGATCCAGTCACGGTTCGCTACACATGGTTTAAATATACTTGAGTTTCGTCCCCGGAAGTAGAGCGCTGCATAACTCTGCAAGCTTAGAAATAGATCACACATAATGGGGCAAGGTAGTAGCATTGGGATTTATAGGAAATGTCACATTTTATCAGCGTCGCATTGTCATAATGCTATCTCCAATACTGGTCAGATTTATGGACGTCTTATGTTCCGAGGTGATTTACGAATTTCCAGCAGACCATGAATAAACTATAAAATGTACCTGTCTATAGGAGACACCAGAATTTGAAGCCCGCCGATGGTGGTTCTATCTGAAATGTCCATTACGGGCATGTGCACGTAGTCTATTTTGCAGTCAGATGCATGTGGTGTATATTACGAGCCGGTGCAGGTAGTGTAAGTTATGGCCAGGTGTATGTAATGTCTATTACAGCCATGTGCATGTGTTCTCCATTATGTTCACGTGCCGGTAGTGTCCATTATAACATTGGTTGTCAATATATTGAGCACCATCCATTATTTTAAGGTGTTTGTTGACCAGACTTTGTGATCAAATGATTTGGCAACTTAGGCGATGTTCCTGTGAACTTGTATCGGGTTAGGAAATGATCGAGTATTTATTGAATATAGTCATTACTATCTCCTCTCTCATATGCCAATATAAGTCGTGTGCACGAGCATTATGCGCGTGTCATGACGCTTAGACTGGAGAGAAGACGAATCAGACAATGAATAGATGCAACAATTGACTTTGCACTCTGTGATAGACGAGCACTGGCAATACCACGATTTTCGTCGTCGCCGCTAATTTTCGGTCTATCTATATTCATGCCAAGCTCCAGTTTACTAGCAATGCGTTACCAGGATTGAACTCAATTATTTGGCTATGCGTGGATAAATTGTCCGCTAATACATTTAGGTAACTCTGCACCTCTCAAGGATCAAGTTAATCAGCGGTCTTTATTAAAATACTTCACATGCCTCAGTTGTTAGGAATGAAGTTGCATCGATCATTCGAAAGGATGGATGAAATCCAGTACACGTGCGCTCGATATTGTGTGTATACTCATGTATGCATGTGGTGATAACTATAAATTATTTGGAAATTGGCGCTGGGTGTCGGAAGGGAGAGTATTTAGTCTGCATACATTCTCTAACGCCCGAGCCGATTAAACCCTAAATTGCATCATATAGTTCGCGTAATGTGTTCTGCTGGTGCAGATGCAGAATCGATAATAAAATGGCTAGAAATGCATTATGTTAACACCAAAAAGCAATTGTGGAATGTAAATCCGTTTTGCCTTCTCACCAACATCTCACAAATCCCATTGCAATTCCACAATCTTCTCCACTCTTCTTTAATTTTTAGCCGAATTTATTGTTGCCACTAAATCTCAGCTACTCTAGCTAGCTCCAGCCGTGATGGTGTATGGTTAGTTCTGACATGGGGCAATGTGTGTAGTCTTTCACAAAGTGCTGAAAACAAATACAGTGATGCAAATTTATCCTTCAGGTTCACCCAGTCGTTTTATTTTGAATATGCAGCTAGATACACGTATGGTGATAATCAAGCTACGCTTTAAAACCACTGACCAGCCTGTCCTTAAATGGTAATGCAGCTTTAGAACAGTTTTAAAGCAAATTATGTATTCCGAATTTAAATAAATCCATGGGAAAATAAAAAAAATGCCATCATAATATGTATGTGGAACGAATCTGTTCATTCATTAATCACAAATGTTCGGGATGTTGTAACTACAGTTTAATGATCCAGTTGCTTACAGACTGTATATACACAAGACAGAACCTGCTCTGATTCCATACCTCAGCACATTGAGGCATATAGAATTAATAATGTAACGCTGTACATTGATTCATCTTGATTAAATTAGCATTTACTACTTTAACGATGATAAACTTGAAGCCATCAGAAAATCAAAAGTGTGACCATTGTTTTCATGTATGTTATTACCAACGTCTGTGTACATACAGACACCAAGACGTTGTGCAATGCGTTATATGTATGTATCGCTATTTTAATCACTATCGTTTACCCATAGATAGACATAGCATGGAAATCGCCGATGATATACTATTTCGAACCACCTGAATCACACATATATATTCACTCCACACTTTTACCGTAAATTTGTCGCTGGCATATTTTCACAAATACGCTAAATCGACCATAGGTTCCCTTAGCGACTCTTGTGTCACCAGCGCCTCAAAGCATTCAAAGTGATACTTAAATTATCAAGTAGCCCTTTAATATGTCCAGAGTTCTCAAACTATTCATATTTTTGTTCAGTTAATTATCATTTGCTGGCCATGAGAGGACTGTGATTTGTAATTTTACCTCTGCAATTTCGGAAAATAGTTTTTTAAGAGATGTTTTTTGGCCAGCTGAATGAGTAAAAGGTTGATGGTTCAGAAAATCCAAAAATGTTGCTCAGTCACTGTTCATTGGCAGGCCATGAGAAGAATATTTTTGAAATTTTACCACTGGATTGGCTGGCTCGGTTTCAAAAATAGTCCTCTCTTGGCCTAGCAATGGATATTTCCTAAGACCACTGCAGATGACCGTCTTGACGTTAAAAGATTAAGTTGACACATAAGGTTGTAAGCCAACTGCGGGTCTTACAATGACAGTGTCGTATAGCTAACCCTGTTTCATGAAAAGCGTGGACAACTGCAGGACATGCTAAAGATTTAACATGTTATTGCTGAATTATTTTGCTTCTCATCACCAATTTACTGAAGAGAACTGAATGTTCAGTCACAAAATGGCATATTAAACCTATATCTAAATAGGTTCTAAGGTTGTTAACACATATGATTTAAACTTATGTCCGTTGTCTGGACCAATTATCAATATTTACCCCTTTTGTATCAGTTTGCCTCTTTCTCTCCCCCCCCCCCCTCCTCTCTCTCTCTCTATCTCTCTCTCTCTCTCTCTCTCTCTCCCTACTCTCTCACTCTCTTTCTCTCTCTTTCCCTCTCCCCCATCTCTATCTCTCCCCTCTCTCCCTCAATCCTCCCTCCTTTTTTCGCCTCTCTCTCCTCTCTCTAGCTCCTCTGCCACTCTCAACAACCCCTTTATCGCTCATCTTCTCCATCAACCGACTCTCTCTCTCTCTCTCTCTCATTAAATATATTTCTCTCCCTATCTCACTAACTCTCACACATGAGCGAACATACACATGTACATGACAGAACAGAACTGGTGCACACATATTGAAGTGTCCCGCACACGCACGCGCGCGCACACACATACACACACACGCACGCACGCACTCAATCATGCAGGCACGCATACGCACGCACGCACGCACGCACGCACGCACACGCACAATCACATTAGTCAGAGGCAACATGTTTGCGATAGCACATGGTTAATATCTAAAGATGATAATTTGGTTGACAAAGAACTACCTCCAGGATTCGTACTCTGGAGCACCAAACCCAGAAAACCCGAAACGTGCATTAGCAGGTTAATCAGCTAGAAGATGCTGACGATGGTAAATATTCCCCAGGCGAATTAGGACATTCTAAACTAGGGAATATGAGATTTAGCCAGGCAACGTTCAATGATAATGAGCCCACATTGTGATGATAAATGAGAGTGTTGCAAATGATGTTGACATCGATTAGCGATCCAACCAATGTCCTAGCTTTGTAATAGATTCTCTCTAATGTTAATAAATTGCGGCTAGCCTCAGTCGTTGTTCTTAAAAGTGTAATGGACATTTCCCGTTTTGGCTATAGCCCGCCCATCTCTAGCTAACCTTCACCCACACTTCACTCGGGTTGTACCAATCGATCGCTCAACTCCATGATTATAAATTTCCATAAAATTATACAGGTAAATTGTTAAATATTTTGAAACTAATTTGACTCGGCGCTGCTGCTGGCTATGACAGCAACAATGTCCAGTCAAATTAGTTTCAAAACAATAAACAGAATGTTCATTAAACGGAAAAGACATACAATTCGTACAACGTAGCCACCATATCGTTACTCTTGTTACCGTTGAGTTAGGAATATGTCCAAATAAACCTCGTCTCTTCCGGCTCACTTATGAAAAGGTATTCCTTAAGATCAGCCAGTTTCCGTGTATTCTGCTATATCTAGTGGATTTTTACTTCACAACCGGCAACACCTTTGCATCTATAGTGCATGTCCAGTGAGGGGGCTAGGTATTTTAACCTTACAACATGACCAGTTTCCTAATGCCGCACCTCTTTGCAATACTAACAGTGTGCCAAATCATCGCCCACATATTGTCTTAGATAATATATTCTAGTGCACCATGGTAGTGCAATGACTTTTGTCATTTTTGTTCTGACCTATTGGTTGGTGAAATGGCCATGGCTATTATAATATAAGCTCCACCCACAGCACGTCCGTGTTGGGATCGATCGATCTCTGAACTCCCTGACTATCAATTTCCAGAAAACTATACATGTAAGCTGTTGAATATTTTGAAATTAATTAGACTGGCTGCTGCTGATGTCTCTGGCAGCATCAGCACCCAGTCAAATTAGTTTCAAAATACTCAACAGAATGTTTACTAAATAGTAAAGACATTCAATTCGTTCAACGTGCTGGGCTATCAGGAGTTAAAGACGAACTATATCGAATCATGTATAACATAATGGTTATGACGTCATTGTGTACGTCCCTTAGTTAATTATGACGTCATATGACATCAGATTATCAACTGATAAACTGGAAAGGTGAATTGTCATTGATTTGAGATAGCACTAGATGATTAGTATTTCTCTTTCGGTGATAAAGAATTTATTCTCACCACCACTGTTTCTGTTGTTGATCCTGCTGCAGTTGCTACGACTTTGCTAGTGTTGGTGCTGTTACGTCTGTTGTTATCTCTGTTGTTGTTGTTTACGTTTTTGCTGTTGTAGTGGCGTTTTGTTGTTGTCATCGTCGTCGTCGTCGTCGCTGCAGTCGTCGTCGTCGTCTCCGCCGTGGTCGTCGTCGTCGTCGTCATTATCGGTATCGATATCGGTATCGTAATCATCGCCATTGTCTCTTTTGTTGTTGTCAGTCAGTCCGTCGGTCGTTACGTTGGTAAGTCGGTAAGTTGGTCGGTAAGTCTGTCAGTTAGTCAGTCGGTCAATCAAATAGTCAGCTAAGCATTCGGGCTGTTGAACAGGCAGACAGTCCAGCGGTTGGTCTATATGTTGGTCAGTTGCACAGTTATGTGTTCAGTCATTCGCGTTCTCGTCTACATCGAGGATGTTATTTTTGTGGTTTTCACTGCTGCTATCGCTGCTATCGTTGTTATAGCTGCAACTACAGCTCTGGTCGATATTGTTCTTATTAGTAGCTGATGAGGCCAGAAGTTGGTCTAAAAGATTACTGATCATTAACCACTGGCGACATTTCAGGCAAAGTTGACTGAAAGGAACATAGAGGCGCAGAGCCTTTATACGGAACGTTGTCAAATGTGTCGGCAGCGTGCGTGAATTAACGTAACTGTCCAGGAAATCCTGTAGAAGATTACCGCTTATTAACCACACTTGTGAATATCCCCACACTTGGATTGGAAGGATGGAGTAATTTTTGTGGGCAATTCAATTGGTCGCCATGTTGAATTTCTGAATATGTTCAGGAAATTGTTTTAAGAACATTTACCAATACTTAGCTGATGTAACAATTTTAATCGACCTTGCTTGCTTGAAAGCCCTAGTATGATCGTCTTCAGATTTTATCTTCATAATTGTCATTCGATCAAAAAGTAAAATTGTAAAGAGATTGTTTGTTATTGCAGGCCGGCGAAACTCTATGTTAGAATCGGATTTGGTCAGTCGTAATTCTGTGTATTGCGTAAATGTCCAAAGACTGATCTTTAAAAGCATGGTAAGGTTTTTGGCCAACTTTGTTGGACGAACACTAGGATGGTTTCTTCAGATGTTGCTAATCGCTGGGATTGCAGACTTTGCTCAACATATTTTGTTCCGCGTAAACACCATTCGCCCCTGGGAGTCTTAATGTGCTGATACCGTTTATCATGTTGCCATTATCGACACTGTAGATATTGCTATTATTGGTTAGTATGCATAGAAAAATATAGTTGTTTTGACGTGTGAGATTCTTCAACGGAACGATATTGTAGTGAATTGATTGTACGATTCTGCATATAAATCTGCAAACATACATCAGACAACGTTATCGGCTGCGTGTTAATAAGCGACCTTTGCTCTGTCTCCACTAAGGAGAAGCGAAAAAATCCTCTGTGTACTAATACACAACATTGACGGCTTTATTATGGTAAACCATGAAAGCCAACATAAAAAATTACAACTTCTTCCACTTCAGACATCCTTTTTCCAGCAATGCGTAAATAGCTCACCCCGTTTGATTTAACATACACAAACAATCCTGTTCAGAATGGATCCTTATTTTGGGAGTAAAAGATCGTGGTTCCTTGAGACTGGTGGTTGCATGTCCACCCTCTCATGAAACCTCGTTCATTTGCTCCATGCAGTTAGTTACCATATAAACTGAAATGGATTAGGCGACCCGCACGCTTTTCTGACGAGGATGTGATGATTCAGTCAGTGGTCGCTATGCATAGGTTCAACTGTACTTGATTGCGGTCGTCGGCTGGAGAGCACCACAGAACGTTTCAAGACTGGAAATAGATCAAACACAATGGGCGAGTTAACTGAATTAGGATTATATAGAAATTGCCACTTTTTTATCAGCGTCGCAGTGTCGTAATGTTATTCCCAACATTAGTCAGAATCATGGACGGTTTATGTTCCTGAGTGGTGTACGAGTGTCCAACAAACCATTATGGTCGCGTGCATGTAGTCTCCATTATGGTCACGTACATGTAGTCCTCGCTATGGTCACGTGCATGTAGTCTCCAGTATGGTCACGTGCATGCAGTCTCCATTACGGCCACGTGCATGTAGTCTCCATTAGAGTCACGTGCATGTAGTCTCCATTATGGTCACGTGATTGTAGTCTCCATTATGGCCGCATGAATGTAGTCTCCATTATGGTCACGTGCTCGTAGTCTCCATTATGGCAAGGATGATCTATATATTGAATATTGCACATCATTTTAAGATGACCTGACTAAATTGAAATTAAAGTCTTGGTAGCTAAGGTGATGTTGTTACGAACTTGAATCAGTTTTAGCAATGGTCAAGGTGTTATTAAAATCAACATAGACACTACTATCTCCATTCTCCTATGTCGATGTGCATTGTATTTACAAGTGTCTTGTGAAGTATGGCTACTTCTGAGTTTTTCCGACGCTTAGACTGGAGAGAGGTGAAACTGAATCAAACATAATTGATGATTTCGACAAGTGACTTTGCACTCTGCGAGATGAGCAATAGAAATGCAAAGACTTCAGTTGCGACCACTAATTTTGTTTCAATCTAAATTCATGTCAAATTCCTCCAGCAATGCGTTATCAGGACTGAACTCAATTATTTAAGTAAGCGGCGATAAATGGAAATTGGCGCTGATAATGTTAAGCAATTCTGCTCTCCTCACGCGTCTAGGTAATTAGCTGTCTTTATCAAAATGGCATACCATCGTGCTTTTGAAAGGATGGATGGAACCCAGTGCACGTGCGGTCAATATTATATGTATGCTCGTGTATGTGTGTGGTGTTAGGTATGACTTATATGGAAATGTGCGATGGGTGTGGGAAGGGAGAGTATTAAACCGCGGGAAGTAATGTAGTTAGTATGAAGAGCTATGTAAGTCATAAAGTTTAGCACATAGTTCGCGTAATGTGCTCTTTTGTTGCAGATACGGAATCGATAACCAAATGGAGGGAAATGTATTATGTTAACACCAGCGAGCAATTCTGGAATATGCACAAGTCTTGCCTTCTCACCAACATTTTATAAATCTCATTGGAATTCCTCAAATGGCTTCACCATACTTTGATTTGTAGCCAAATTTAGTGCCGTTACTAAATCTCTGGCCGATATTATGCTTTACCCAACGCCACCCGCGGTGGTGTAGGGTGAATGTTGGTATGAGGCCCTTTGTACGGTCGCTAAAACAGTGCTGAAAACACATACATTTAAGCAAAGTTCTCATTTTGAATCACCCAGACATGGTACAATGGATAGGTCGCTAGATACATATCTGGCTATAACCAAACTAAGCTGTAAATCCACTGAACAGCCTGTGCCATAAGTTGACGCTGCTTTATAATCGTTCTGATGCGAATTATGTATTTAGTGTTTAAATAAATCAGTGAGAAATATTGTAAAATATAATATATATTAGAATGTTATTACAAAATGCAATATATGAATTAATATTTTACGCATGAACGTGAATATGTACGCAGTTTATATATGCAAGAAGCCATACGGTTCAAATACTGCAGTAACCCATGCGACTGTCTTCATTAGTATTTGATATTTTCGTGGTAATTCTCGTTGTTGTGCCTGTTATTTTAGAACGAAATGATTAAGGTTCCTTAAGAGTAGTGGTAGAAAGACCACCCTCTTTAAAAACCACCTTCATTAAAATGTTGACCTATGCACGTATTTGCATATGACATGATTTCGATTTCGTCTTCGTGGCCCACATACTTTAGTTACTGCGGTTTTATGCTCCAGTCAGTGGCTTCTGTACTCCAGGTTGATTTACGTGATTTACATCACTGGCAGGAGGGCACTGCGTAACTCAACACGATTGGAAATAGATCGAGCACAATGGAGCAAGTTAGCAGCATTAGGATTTATAGTAATTGTCACATGTTATCACTGTCACATTGTCATAACATTATCTCCAGTATTGGTCAGATGTATCGATGTTATATTCTGTGGTGATGTACGAATATCCAGCATACAATGAATAAACCATAGACGTTTAGTTATCTATGGCAGACACCTGCATTTGAGTTCGGGCAATGCTGGTTCTACCTTAAATATCCGTTATGGCCAGGTGCATGTAGTACACACTATGATCTGGTGCGTGTAGTCCCCATTATGGCCAGATGGCTGCAGTGTCCATTATAGACAGGCGCATGTAGTCTTCATTATGACCAGGTGAGGGTAGTGTGAATTACATCAAGGGTGATCGATGTATTGACTGTTGGCCATTATTTTAATGAGTTTGTTGACCAGACCTTGCGATCAATCGCATAAGTGATGTTGCTCTGAACTTGAATGTATTTTAGCCATGATCCGAGATATATTGAGCATAGCCATTACCATGTCCGAGCTCCTATGCTAATATAAGTCACGTTCAAGGGTGTCTTGTGAGTTATCACTACTTCTGAATTTGCCCTCACACGTGGAGCTAGAATCGAGACCGGTGAAACTGAATTAAACAGAATGGATGATCTCCACAATTGAATTTGCACTCTGCGATAAACGAGAGTTAGCGATGCTACGATTTTATATGAGACCACTAATGTTGGGCCTATTCAAATCCATGTCAAGCTCCGGGTTGTCAGCACTACATTATCAGGATTGAATTCAATTATTCATATAAGCGTCGCTAAAGGGAAATCCTTGTTGATAACTGTAAGCAATTATCCGGCTCTACAGGCTCTATTTAATCAACCGGCTGTATCTAAATTCGCACACATACGATCGAAATATGATGCCATCGTGCATTTGAAATAATGGATGAATCTCTTGGTAACGCGCGGTCGATATGACGTGCATATTCGCGTATGCATGTGGTGTTAACTATGACGTATTTGGAAAAGGGTGGTTTATGACGGACAAGAGAGTGTTTTTCTTTGAGAAGTAGTGCAGCGCCAGATCCGAGCACGAGCCAACTAAATCTTAAATTACAGCATATAGTTCTCTTCTGATGCAGATAGAGAATCGATAATAAAATGGAGGGAAATGCATTATGTTAACAGCAGTGAGAAAGTATGGACTATGCACACGGGTTTCCTTCACAACACCACCTCACAACTCTCATTGGAATTCCTCAACAGGCTCACTATCCTTTAATTTGTAACCGATTTTATTGTTATAACTATATCTCAGAGGCTTTAGCGAGCTTCAGTTTGGTAAGCTAAATTTTAACGCAGAGCACTTTGTATAGTCTTTCACAAAATGCGGAAGACAAACACATTCATGCAAAGTTATCGTGGATCACCCCGGTATTTTATTCTAAACATACAGCTAGATACAAGTAACAGCGTGCATCTATCTACATGCTGCTTTGGAATGTTTTAAAGCCAAATTGTATATTTTGAGTTTAAAGAAACCAGTGGGAAATATAGTAAAAACCCATCATAATATGGATATGGAACGAAATCAGTTCACTCATTAATCACAAATGTTTGCAGTGTGGAAGACTTATTGACGGCATATACATAAGAATGATTGCCGCTCTGATTCCCTACCCAGCACATCGCGGCATATATCATTAATAATACGTTTAAAGTTGTACATTGATTCATCTCGATCAAATTAAAGTTGATATTTTAACGGTGATAAACTGGAGGATTTCCACCAGTTTGTCTATCGTTTCCATCTACAATATCACCAACGTGTCTGAATCTGTACCACACACATCACCAAGTTGTATAATGACTTATAGGTATATATCGCGATTTTAATCTACTATCGTTCATCCATAGCTAGATAGGGCGTAAATAGCAGTGGTGAAATACTAGTCCAAACTATGTCAATCACACCTAGACTTTACAGTAAAATTGGCGCTGGAGTATGTAATTATATTTACCCATAAACAAAATGCGGGTCTGTCTGATAATAGTCCAGTCAATCTAAGAAAAATTGTAGGTGCGCCTCGGCAAATTTGCAACAAAATTTCTGTCAGTAGATTTATGGCGAAGAAGTAAGGACATATTACCAAAAGAAAGTGTACCCAATTCTGACGGTGGGAAATATATACTTTTATTTGTTATACCAGCACTCTTTTGCGCCGTATATTTCCCTTACGGTCGTCACTTCAGAATTTAAATCGCTTATTTTCCTTTTATTCGTCCACATCTCCTATTTTTAAACTGGCGCGGATATTGAGTGTTATGTTAGGTGTAAATCTATGCTTTATGACCGTTCATTTGTACAGCAGTTACCAAAATATCTGCCGTGCAATCGGATTTTCTTCTTACGTGTTATTTGTAGTGTGGAGCCCTGCTATCTGATCTAGGAGAATCGCAAGTGGATACTTTAAAATGATATGCAAATGAAGCAAAATTTTGCCACCTGGCTGCAGAAAAAAGGGTAAAGGAAATATTATGGTCCAGAGATCCACAGTAGTGTGTGTGTGTGTGTGTGTGTGTGTGTGTGTGTGTGTGTGTGTGTGTGTGTGTGTGTGTGTGTGTGTGTGTGTGTGTGTGTGGATGTGTGTGGGTGTGTGTGGGTGTGTGTGTGTGTATGTGTGTGAGTGTGTGTGTGCGTATGTGTCTGTGTGTGTGTGTGTGTGTGTGTGTGTGTGTGTGTGTGTGTGTGTGTGTGTGTGTGTGTATGTGTGTGTGTGTGTGTGTGTGTGTGTGTGTGTGTGTGTGTGTGTGTGTGTGTGTGTGTGTGTGTGTGAGTGTGTGTGCGTATGTGTCTGTGTGTGTGTGTGTGTGTGTGTGGGTGGGTGGGTGGGTGGGTGGGTGGTTGTGGGTGTGTGTGTGTTTATGCGTGCATGCGTGCGTGTGTGCGTACCAGCATGTGTGTTTGCGTGCGTGCGTGGGTGCGTGCGTGAGTGAGTGTGTGTGTGTGTGTGTGGGTCTGTGTGTGCGTGCGTGTGCGTACGCGTGTGTGTGCGTGTGCATGCGTACGTGCGTGCGTGCGTTCGTTCGTGCGTGCATACGTGCGTGCATGCGTGCATGCATGCATGCGTGCGTGCGTGTGTGTGCATGTGCCGCGCATGTGTTCTAATAAATACTATTAGTTTGTACATATATTTATTCAGTTTTTGTTTTTTCTGCATATTTAAATGTATTATGTAGTAGCCCCATGTGGGCTTTATTATAAAAGTTATACTACTAATACTTTAAAATGATGTTAGAATTACTGTCATGTCCTCGTGCCGTTTTGCTCTTCTTCTGATATTCCACCGTTAGTATGAGTATCGTTACTATATTATGTTACAATATAGCATGGCATATACTTAGCTTGATGTGGGAGGTACAGACACTTTTGGTATATTATTCATTAATACATACAACCCTGATTTTTGCTTGAATGCAATGTATTTACATATAGGTCCCTGCCAAGACATACATTTTTTTTTTTAATAAATGTAGGCAACTTGGAGTTTACATGTGTGTGTGTGCCGGAATTAAAGTATTTTTCAATTATGACATCTTAATAAAATTTTATATCTAGTTTACCTGGTCTTTAGCTGGTGTGAAAGTAACAAAAACAAATACCACCATCACCACTGTCTCAGTGCTGCACTCTACCTATTATAATGTTCATGGGTTTTATTTGATTAAGCAGCGATGGACCCCTTCTCATGACCTAGTGCAGTACGTCTATGATCAGGCAGAACAACATAATCAAACGTTAATTTAGATGGCATAACAATCAAATCAAATTTGAAGCACGACAGTATGCAATATGCGTTTAAATACCCTGTTACACTTTCACTTTAACGCAATATACCCGGAGTGGTGTCTGTTGTCAATTCTAAGCACTGAAAGACAATACTTTACCAATTCTTAGTGCTAAAAATTATAGTTCTACCCTGAAACATGATTTGTTACCACTTCTGAACACTGAAGGATGATATGTTGACAAACCTGATCATTGAAAGCATGGAATTTCACAAATTTCATACCATGAGAGATGGCCTTTCGCCAAGCCTAACTCCTGAAAGATGACATATAGCAATTGTGAGTGAGGAAAGTTGATTTGTTGTGAATTCTAACCACTGAAGGACAATAATTTGCCAATACTTAGTGCTGCAAAATTATATTTTATAATATGCGTTTAACTACCCTGATACACTTTCACTTTAATGCAATATACCCGGAGTGGTGTCTGTTGTCAATTCTAAGCACTGAAAGACAATACTTTACCAATTCATAGTGCTAACAATTATATTTCTACCCTGAAACCTGATTTGTTACCACTTCTGAACACTGAAGGATGATATGTTACCAATCATGATCATTCAAAGCATGGAATTTCACAAATGCCATACCATGAGAGATGGCCTTTTGCCAACCCTGTTATTTTTTTAGCTTTCGCACCAGCTAAAGACCGGGTAAGCTAGATATAAAATGTATTGCTTAAGGTCATAATTGAAAAATACGTTTAATTCAGGCACGCACATGTACGCTCCAAGTTGCCTACATTTATTTGAAAAACTGTATGTCTTAGTATATATATTTATATTTATATATATATATATATATATATATATATATATATATATATATATATATATATATATATATATATATATATATATATATATATATATATATATATATAAATACATTGCATTCAGGCGGAAATGAGGATTGTATATATTAATGAATAATATACCAAAAGTGTCTGGACTATCACCTACCACGCCAAGCTAAGTTTACGCCATCGTGGATTGCAATATTATAATATAATTTAATAGCTTGATCACGATACTCATACTAACAGCGGAATACCAGACGAAGAGGAAAACGACATGAGGAAATGACAGAAATCTTAGCTCAGTATATCATTTTAAAGTATCCGCTTCTGCTTCTCCTCGAGCAGATAGACGGGGTCTACAGCACAAATAACACGTAAGAAGAAAATTCGAAATCCGTTTGCACGGCATATATTTCAGTAACTGCTGCACAAATACACGTTCATAAAGCATAAATTTACAACTAGCATAACACTAAATAACCATTCCCGTTTAAAAATAGGATATAGGGAAGAATAGAGGGAAAATAGGAGATTTAAATTCTCAAGTGACGACCGTAAGGGAAATATACACGCTCATCAAATCAGTAATAAGTGCGGCGCAAAAGAGTGCGGGTTATAACAAATAAAATTATATATTTCCCAACGTCAGAATTGGATAGATTTTTTTTGTCATATGCCATTGCTTCTTCACCATAAATCTGCTGACAGAAATGCTGTTGCAATTTTGCGGAGGTCATTTTTCATACGGCCTTGACTACACTGACAGTGGCGTATAATAATGCTAACCTTGCTTCATGAAAAGCGTGGGCGAATGATCGACCTGCCACAAATTGAAAATGTTATCGCTGGATTATATTGCTCCTCATCACCAAATTGCTGAAGAGAGCTGAATGTTTAGTCACAAATTGGCGCGTTGAACAGTAAGTATATCTACACAGTTCTAAGCTTGGTATCGCATATGTTTTTAGCCCTTTGTCGGTTGTCTTGGGCCAGTTACCAGGGCTTCCAACTGGGTTGCCATTTCGCATAGCTCCCTCTCTCGCTCTATGCCTCTCGCCCTCACTCCATATATCCATTCGTCCCTGCCTCCCTCACCCCTCCCTACCTTCCTGCCTGCATGGCTGCATGCCTGCCGCTCTCCCTCTCTCTCTCTCTCTCTCTCTCTCTCTCTCTCTCTCTCTCTCTCTCCCTCTCTCTCTCTCTCGCTCACCCTCTCCGTCCACCGACTCTCTTTCTCTCTCATTATCTCCTTTTCCTTCCCTATATCAATCACACACTCACACAGGAGCGCACATACGAATGTGCATGGCGGGAGCTGGTTCACAATATTTAAGTGGCCCACACACACACACACACACACACACACACACAAACACGCGCGCGCACGCACGCACGCACGCACGCACAATCACATTCGTCAATAGAAAAGTGTGCTCGTTAGCACATGGCGAAAATAGACAGAGGGGAATTTTGTTGACAAAGACTCCCTCAAGTATTGCTCCTCTAGAGCACCAAACGCATTTGAGAAAACAGAAACCACGCATTAGCAGTCTAAATCAGCTAGAAGCTGCTAATGCTGATAAATATTCCCCAGGCAACTTTAAGACATTCTTAACGAATCATTACCTGCAAGCTAAATTAACTTCTGGAAATTTTTAATATTTCTATTGCAATGTAAACGGCTTAGTATATTGTTAATGCATACTAAATTTTACACACGTATTCCGACTGTCACCCACATTTATTGTAATGTTATTGTTTTTCCGGAGAAATAGAGCAGCGCACAAAAGGTTCTTACATTTCTTTACGGATAATTCAGATTGGAGAAACTCAGACAACCTTAAATATATCTCGACAGTCACCGCCGTGCGCCGCGAACCCCTGTGTCACCTCAACGTTCAAGGCCTAACAGCGCCAATAGCCGAAAAACAATAATGTATTGAGCTGATATCAAACGAATTAACCGGTTGCCGTGATTAAGTATAACGCAACAGCGCCAGGCCCACTATATACTCTAGCGTTCTCGTGGAATTTTTTTAGTTCTCTTTATGTTTGTAATTATAATATTTGCGAAATTCATAATTTGCATTTATGTTACTATTGAGTGGTCGCATTTATAAGAAACAATGTTCAAGCGGGAGTATTGCCACACTAGAAACGATTTATGCACATGCTTCTGTATATTAAGTTTTAAGATTTACCAGGTATTGGGTTTTTAAGTAGGGAATATGAAATTTAGCAATTCAACGTGAACACTTAAAAGAGAATGAGCCCACATGGCGATGATAAATGGCAATGTCAGAAATGATGTTGACATCGATAGCAGACCCCGCCGGTGTTTTGTTTTAATGAATTCTTATATAATATTAACAAATTGCGCTTACGATAACTCGGCAATTGTTCTTAACAGCGCGTTATTACGGGAGCTTCAGTAACAATGTGTATGCCTATTTAGAGGAAGATATAATAGGCTTAATGTTGGTATAGAGATTTATGTGCACACCTGATCTGTGGAGGAGCAATGGCATGATCTCATAATGTATTATCTCACAGACTAAACCGTAATATTGAATCTTGGATGGTGCCCTTCGTAATGGGGCAATACACATTGCCTTCCTCTTCTTCTTCGTTTTCCTTTTTTACTTCTTCTTCGTCACCATCATCATCTTCCTCCTCTTCTTCTTCCTCTTCTTCTTCGTCTTCTTCCTCTTCTCATTCTGCATTCCCCATTTGCTAAGAACACCATTTGTCCAGTTAACGAATCGTGGAAGCGGGTGGTACTTAGACGCTATTTTTCATCGACTAGCTATGTATTATCACAATAGAACTGCGCCGTATACACAAACCACATCTTCTGGGCTGGTATAGCGTCGTATATTAACATCGTCGTGTCGT